>JAKCWG010000063.1:0-109007 GCA_021464415.1 Lonicera japonica
GGTAGTTCATGTCGGTAGTAATTCGTTTTGTTGCAGGTAATAGGAAGAGGCCCAGGTATGATAATTTATAAGGTGGATTTGATATTAAAAGTGATTTATAAATTGAATTACATTGTGTATATTTATATTTGCAAAAGTTTGATTTACTTTAGTTTGGAGTTGAAGGATTTTTTCACTGGGTTGTGTTACTCATAGTATTATATATATTTTCCCCTTTCAGGCACCGAAATTGAAAGTTAGTGGCGAGAGAGGCGAAGTAGTTAGCCATGACGGTAGAGAACTAGTGTTCACCGTAATCACGTACTTTTAATATAATTTATATTTTTTTTAATTCCACTGTGGGCATAATAAATTTCAGTACTTAATGTATTACGAACTTTGGACTTTATGAATTTTTATGGGTTGTATAATATGGACTTAGAACTTAGGAATTTCTTTGTTTTGAATTTTTTGTAAACATTTCGGCTGCGTCCCAAATTGCGGAGTAAGATTGGAGTGTTTTATTTTATGAACTTAAAATGAAACTAGAGTTATTAAGACATTTTAATAATAATAAAAAAGGGTTTTGACATAAATAAGCTGATTTTAAATAAATTTCTTAAATCAAAAAAAAATCCAACTTTCAACATAAGTACGTAGTATTAGAATAATTGATGATAAAGTTTTATACCAATTAATAATTACTTCTCTTTAAACATACTTATAATAATTAGATATACTTTAAAATTTTTTTTTTTAAAAAAAAAAAACTCGATTCAAGGTAATTTTTTTATGAATGAAAAGATAATATTTTTGAAAATTTGGGGCGTGATAACCACTAAGTAATCCGTACTTAATGCCAGTAATCATGATTACTGTAATATGAGAAGTTAATTACCACTGCGTAATATAGATTACCAATTAGTTAACCGTATTCAATGATGCTAAACTAGATTACTAGACACAAAATCCAGTAGTCGAATTACTGGACCCAGTAATCAAATTACCGCCCATCTGTAAGCCCAAACTAGTGCCAATAACAAATCGAAAATTGACATACAAAACAATAAGCATGAAAAAAGAGGATCTTGAAAATCAAACCAATATAACAATGATGCTCCATTATTGTCTATCTCGCAAATCCAAAAGATCAAAATGCAGAAAATGAAACGAGATAAAGTAATGGAATGATGATCTTCTTCGCAATGGAAATGATCCTGGATATGAAGATCCTGTTTGCAATGGAGATAATGCCTGGATATGAAAATCTTCCTCCAGTTTCAAATTCACCGCAGCTATAATCGAGCTTGCCTGCGAATGGAGATACAATCGAGCTCACACGCTTTTTAAAAATGCACCGCGTGTAGAGTTCTTTAGTCATGCTGAAGCATGCATGGGAATTCAAATTAAAATTTTTACCTAAGAGGGTAAAATCGGAATGAATATTGAGATATACAAGAGATGTATTATTTAGAAAAAGTAGGCCAAACTATTGTAGTTAATGGTAAAATATATAGCTGCTAAGAGTTAATGGACAAAGAGAGACTAGATAGTGTATTTATGAATTATTTTCCCTTTTCTTTTTGGCTGAGCAGCATTAATTGCTCTTTACTTACGCCCATAGAATACTACTAAATTTTGTACTTGCAAAATCACATAATTCTAATTTTTAATGATGTAATATTTTTAACAAATGGACGGATAATTTTTCCATATGACAAAACTTAAAGTATTTTGTATCCGTACCCCCTCAATTGTATTCACGTATGTTTTTTGATGGCGGTTGAAATTCAGCATTTTTTTGTTTAATACTATATATAGATTTTCAAATAAGTATAATTTAGTGTCATTGGCAAGATATAAAGATTATTTTCTTTATTAGAAGCTCAATAATTAATATATATCTCGCCCCTTTTTTCTTTTCTATTTTACTAACACACTAATTTTGTAGTTTGCTAGATGCGCAATCATTTATATATATATATATATATATATATATATTTACAACTATGGTAAATAATTAAATGAAAAAAATCTAAAAGGCGGATTTTGAAAATAATAGAAAGTGATAGGTTTATGGTTGATTCCTATTTTAAGAAAAAATTTAATTTTTTCTAATACATTAATTATGTCTCAACAAAGGGAAGAATCTAATTACCAATACTCATATACTCACATCTTTGGTAATTCATTCAAATAGAACAAAGATATACATTGTACTTTCACTCATTTTTCTTTGTGTATTAATCTCTTACTCAAGCTAATAACAATAAAATTGTAAAAAAGAATTCTTTTGAGAAGCAAAATGTAAGAATATACAACTAATAATTATGTGAACTTAGTGCAACCATCATACATTATAAATTCATGTGCAAACATAAGTGAGGTACAATGGTACCTCATACAAGTAAATGTTTCAAAACTCAAAAATGAAAAAAATAATTTGGAAAAAAATCTCTCTATAATACCATAAGACCGATAAGATGTAAGTACTGAAAATTGCAAGAAAATAAAGAAAAAAAATGCAAATTTGAGCTTTTCAATTCATTTATATGCACATCTAGAAGATCACATACAATAGTAACCAGTCTAATCACTTTGCCCAAAAAACTTGTAAAATATGCAAAAAATTCAATATAATTACAAAGAAAATATAACAAAAATCAAGAGTAAGACAATTATTCGATAATTTTTTTCATCATTGAGACTCTTTATATAGTAGAAAAAACTGTAATGCACATTTAACCATCATAAATCCTATAATTAATCCCATAAAGCCTCATAAATTTTACGTTACAAAATAATTAATTATCATAAATCTATTCATAAATATACACAATTAAGTTTATAATTCATAACCTAATATATTTATTATCTTTATTAAAATTTTGATTGTAAAATAACTTTTTGTATACTATGAGAAATTGAGTAATTCGAGACCGTTTTGATAGGGGAGAGATAGTAATTAAAATGAAATTATAGGAGAGGAATTTTGAATCTATTATTATATATAAAGTTAAAAGTCATTTCAGTGGCATTGAATCCTTGTCAGGTTTAATCTTACGATCTCCCCCTTCATGCTTTAATTTCACACAAAAAAATATTATTAATGCTAGTAGTACGTGGAGATTAAAACATTGAGCATTGCAAGGATTATATAGGACCTTCAATCGCTGGGATAGAGAAAGACGCCATTGAGAGAGATTAGGCGGGCTTAATTATAAAAACGTGTTAATAGCGTATTATATGTACAACGTAATTATCCATTTTAGTAACTATATAATAAGATAAATGAAATTAGATAAGAGATATTAGATTATTAGAAAATTGAAAAAAATTAGATAAAGTAAAACACATTTATTATGTGCCACATGTCATGTTCTTATCAAAACAGAGTATTTTACTTTCTATTATATATATTGGTAATTCAAACATTCCTTAGTTTATTTTTCTCTACTTTGCTAAAGACCGATTGCTTATTTTTCTTTTGTTTTATTGGCAAAAATTTCTTCTACTAAGCAAATAAATATGCAAATAATAATTAAAAGAAAACAAGCTTAATTAATATTTTCATTTGACCTTCCACTATTTAACAGACGTGTCTCAATCTTATAAGTTATGAGTAGATAAAAATATTCAAAAGAAATGTCATACTTTACAACAATGATAAATTACAATTAAAAATAACAAGATAATATAATATAAAATAATAATAATATAGTATAAATAGAAAGCGTTGTTAGAGTTAGAAATTAAATAATACTCACTAGTACCTACTTCAAAAAATACTTTATATTTTGGAAAAAAATATTTTATAAAAATAGAAAGTATTCTTGAAGATGCTCTTGTAGACCAATTAAATAAAGTGAAGAAAAATCGCTCCAACTAAGCCTGATCAAGCAAAAAGAGGCTTTGTGTACATGCATATGATATCCTTTGAAAGGAATCCCACTAATAAATATAAATGACTAAATATATCAATTTGTATCTTAAATATTTTTTTCGATACTTTGTATTCTATATATATAAATTATATCAATTTATTTTAATTCGTTATTTTTGACTAATTTTTAAAACATCTGACCGCACAAGCGAATCACATGTACAATTAGCAAGAGCTTCTTGGACAAGACAATATAATATCAATGTTCTATGAACATGTAACTGAATGTTCTTTGATCATAAATTCCATTAAATGCAATAGATGTTAATGTTTTTATGGATTTCTTACTCGAGAATTAATTGCTCACTTTTCCTTTTTTTTTTACTAGTGGTGCTGATATAATACTATGAATTAATTGCTCACTTTTGCTAAATCATTTGCCCAGTTTCTGCTATGGATACAATTTAGTGAATAATTGATACATCATGACTACAATTCCAAAATACTCTTTCTAGTTTGCTCACACGATTCCTAGTGTGGTCGAAGATTTAAAAAATGGAAAGAAATGATGAATTGAGATGAATTGATATAATTTGTATGTATAGGACACAAAGAGTTAAAAAAAATATTTAAAGTACAAATTAATGTATTTTTTTAATTTGAGATACATTAGTGTCATTTAGTCGGTACAAATTATATGTTCAAGTTTCAGCAAGAAGAAATAAAATATTTTATTTCCTTGTAGGAAAATTATTCAAGAAAAAAGATGCGTCAATTGAGATGTTGTAGTCATGTACGTACATATAGACATAACAATAGCTACACGTAGTAGTCAATTTAGGCTCATATGGCATGTTCTTCACCGAGTTAAAACTTGTACGTGTGTATTTATTTTTAAAAAAAACTAGTATATTTTTATTCAGAAATTTTAGAAAATAAAATATTTATTATTTTATTATAATCCTATTATGTGGACTAATGTCCTAATTACTAATTTATTTTATTTTACGGAGAGTGATAAAGTGATTTATTTTGATATATTTGAATGAGAGGTTATGGTGAATTGGTGATACATGGTTTCTTAAATATTCGTTGGAGTGTTGAAAATTTGTGAGTACAAAGAGAAAAACACATACAATATTTCCTTTCATATGAAAATCACTTTCCTTTTTCCTCTAAATACCCTATGATCACTGAGGGAGCCCAAATATTATAGGATTGTATACTTATGTCCATAATTGGATTCTAGTCCCAGAGCTTCAGTCAAACTTTGGCAATTATTAGGGATGGCAACAAGTTAGATTTGGAGTAGGTTTGGCCAAACTCGAACCTAACCTTCTTATAAATCTGTCCAACAGGGCTGAACCTGCTTCGACCTCACGCATGTTTTATTTTCTAAAATCCGAATCTGCCCCGAGTAGTGTATGCATAAACCTAAACCTGCCCCACTCCACCTTCACCCGTCTCGACCTGTGGTAATTATATTATATTATAAGGGTATTTGGGGCAGAAAATATGTACTATATTCGAAGAGGGTTAAACGGGTTAATTTTGTGCAAATCCGAACCCGACCATAACCCACACCGGGTTTTTATTTCAAAACTCGAACTCGCATTGGTTTTTAAAAAAATCTGCCCCATTCAAATTGGGTCAAGTCAAAAACCCACCGGATTGAATTTTACAGCCATCCTTATCAATTATTGAATAATCAGTTAAGAAGGCCCATGTTAAATAACCAAAAACCTAGCTATGCCGAAATGGTCCATGTTAGCCAAGATGATCATGATTAGTCGAGATGGTTGTGCTGACGTAGTGCGTTGGCTGAGATGGTCACAATGACGTAAAAATAACCATTTTGTAGTGTGAACAAGGTTAATTTGTATGTTTACTATGTATAAAGATAAAGCCACCTGTAAAGTGTTAAAGTAGAGCTCAAGTCTACTCTTTTTGGTCTATTTATATTTACCCTAATATTGCATTATAAGACCTAATTCTATATTTATAAATAAATAAGCCCTAATTCTATATTTATAAATAGATGAGGTGGTGCACGTTACAATTTACAAGGGTCATGAATTTAGATAATTAACTCTATAGAGAATAGTGAGAGCTAAGTTAGTAGCTTACTTGTAAACGATTTTTATTAGGGTTTTTTGAGTTTGCCCCCTATTATTAATGCAAAACTCAAGATACCCCTTATTTTATTATCCTTTGAGTTACTTCATGTTTTGCAAGATTTGTAACGGAATGAAGTAGCTGCAACAGTGAAAACAAGAAGATAACTCAAATGATTAGTAAAATAGGAAAGTATCTTGAGTTTTGCATTAAAAATAAGGAGTAACTCAAAACGTCCCATTTTATTATAGTTTTAAGCAAATATATTCAAACACACGCACAAATGGTGGAGGTACCACCTGATTGATAGTTAAATCAATTAGATGAACCACTTTTCAACGAATCTTTGGTCTTATATTTTGATTATTCTTCCATTTTTATGCATTGTGCTTACTTATTTTATTGTGAAGAGATCCAATTTTTTTGGCACTTATAATCACAATATACTTTTGATAACAAAGTTTGCTTTGAAGAAGAGACTATAAGTCTCAATGTTCTATTTTTCCATTATGAAAGAGAATAAATAATTCGTGCCCGTTGCACTTAGTCGATTCAGAAAAAGTTTGTGTAACTTCTCGTATGAAAAATAATTTCTTATTTACTTGTTTTAATCCGTTTGAAGAACTCCCAAAATATGAATGTCGAGCATATGGTTGAACTTATATGTTTATTACTGTCCTATTTTCAATGTAAAAAAAGTTGAGACATGTGAATTTTTGGATTGGTTATCTTGATGGCGACGTGACACACAGATCTACTTACATAAAGAAGGCAAAAACGCTAAATGCCTAAAGAGATTGGTATAATTTGCTATACAACTTAAAAAATTTGTTCATGTGAATTTTGATAAGATTTTTATCCCACTCTTTAATTGTGGTGTATTTTTAGTAATACTGTTTTGGGTGGTAACCAAACAATAATAATATTTTGGCGTTATTATTAGTTTGAATTATTATTTTTTTGAACTAACAAAATTACTTCTTTTGTAGAATAATTTTTTGTAATTTTTTCAATAGATAATATTGCATATGTATTGTGTTATTATTATTATTATTTGTAATTTTTTATTTATTTTTACTTAGTGTTTGTTAATTTTCAACGAAGTTGAAATCTTGATTATATCACTGATTATCGAGAGGAGATATTTTAATTGTGTTATCCTGAAAATGTTTTAGTTAAATGTATTTAATATATAAATTCTATCGTGGTTATATAGGTTTGGGAAAGAGACATTTTTTCTATAAGAGTTAATTTAGGAATTGGGGGGGTTATATGAATAAAAGGTGGGCTTTAATGTTGGGATTGGGACTATCCATTGCAGTACGTGCGCTTCCTTTATGTCCATTCATCTATCTAAGGGCCCCGCATTTCATTTGTCCATTTTTGCTTCCATTTTCTTTACTGGGTCAACTAGAGAGCCAGCTCTCAGGAGAAAGAGGTGCATGTTAATGTTATTATTATATATAGATAGATAGATAGATAGATAGATAGCAGCATTTGTTTTTTCTTTTTACCTTTTATGTTTCTACTTTCTACTCTCTCACTCAATTTGGTGGTCTCTTTTGCCTTTGTTTCGTCATTTTAAAATTTTCTACTTGTTAAGGGTACTACTATGTATGTTATTTTCATAAATTACATGCATATATGCATGCTAAGTATAAATTAACGTATATTATGTTTGAAAATTTGTGCCGTGTAATGGTAAGAAATAATTTGTGAGCATTTTTTTTCTCTTACACAAGAAAAAAAAAGTTGCTGATTAAAAAAATAAAAATAAAAATAAAAACAAGAGTACGTAGGGACTTTTTTTGTTTGATTAAATTTTTGCTTTGAGGGTGGATCTTGAATTCGCGGTGGTGGGGGACGGGTGGTGTTGCAAATTGCTTTGATTTGACTATACAATATGATCTAGCTATATGTATAGGCTTGTAGCCCATTCCATTTTCTTGCTAATGACTCCACTTTTTTGTTGGGTCCTTAATATATATATATATATATTTAAGAGTAGTGGTATTTGCCCGCAATATTTGGCTGGCCCCTTTTCCTCTTTTTTCCCCATTTCCCTCTGGTTTGTACTTTGTATAGGTGTCCCTAATTAGATGCTGGTTTGTGTTTTCTTGCTATGCTTTTTTTTAGGGTAAAATATATATAGTAAACTCCTTTGAATTATTGTACTTTTTTACTTTACCTTATAATTTATGAAAGTTAATAGTAAACTTCCCTTAACTATTAACTTTTTAAAAAGACAAAACTATCCTCGTACAAAGTTTTAAAAGGAAAATACAAAACAATGTATGAAAAAGAAAGAAAAAGGAAAAATAAACCATCCCACCTTTATCTCAAATTTAACAAATTTACTAGCAAATTGAAAACTCTAATTAAAGAGAGTTTGAGTTTTAAGGTGTAATTTACCAAATCTAATACACATAGACACAGTCTATTTATCTTAAAAACCGTTCTTAAATTAACTAATTGAATGACCGTCCTTAAAAGTGGTCAATTTTGTAGGGTAAATTGATGAATTGTTTTATGAAATTTGGTTGAGATGATCTATACAATAAGTAGATCATCTCGACTGAATTTCATCAAAAAACTCAACTGAGAGTAAACATCTTAAATCTTAACATTAAAAAATATGCATATATCAATTTTTTAGATAACATACTTCTTGGTTGAGTTTTTTTTGATAAAATTTGGTAAAGATGATCACTACCAATTTTTAGGGCAATCGGCAATTTTAACCCTAAAGTTTAGGGGTAGTTATAACTTAAACCTTGATGTTTCAATTTTGGCAATGTAAACCTTAATGTATATTAAGTGTTGCAATCCCCACCTTCCATCCACTATCATTTGAAATGAGTTAACGGTGTCCTACGTGGCATGCTTGTGTGGCGCTTATGTGGAGTTTAAGTTTAATTGGCGGGATTTTCTCTCCTTTTGCACATAAACTTGAAGTTGTTTACTTGTAGACATATCCCAATCACCACCGGTAGTTCCTTCAAAATCCTGAACCTTTTAAAACTGCTTATACCCCTCACCACCTCCCCCAATACCAATTCCATTCACATTGGTCGCCGGTTGAGTCTCCGTAGCCGTCGGCAGAACCTTAGCAAGTTGGGGATCAAGAAAGTCCGTCAGCAAAACCATGCTCAAATCATTCAAGCATGCCTTTTAGGATGCCGTTATCTCATTTAAAATGGTTGTGGATGGAAGATAGGGATTGCAACACTTAATGTACATTAAGGTTTACATTGCCAAAATTGAAATATCAAGGTTTAAGTTGCAACTACCTTTAAACCTAATTAAAATTGTCGATTGCCTTAATTTTTATTAAAAAATTCATCTATTTATCTCTTGAAATAGACGGTCCTTTAGTTAAGTTAAGGACGACATTTAAGATAAAAGCCCTATATATACATATATATTATATATCTATGTATATATTTACATTCCACTTGTATTTAGAGAGAATGGGAGAGAGAGATAAATAGAGGTAATCGTAAGAGTGGGAGGGTGGGTCTCTACGAGTACAAGGTGGGGTGCGTGGGGGCGTCTCTATGGGTATAAGGTGGAATGGGGGGAAGGGTTAGGGTTTGATGATGATTGTGGCTTGGGCTAACGGCGGGGGGGGGGGGGGGGGGGGGGGGGGGGAGGTGTGGAGGCTTGTTTTTGTTTTTTTCTTTAATCTACTTTTATTTTTTGTTCTATTTTTTTTAAAACCATATACAAGGGTAGTTATGTTAATTAGGAAGTTAAGCAATGTAAGGTTAACAAATCTTAAAGTGAGAAATGTTGCTCGATCACATGCAAGATTATACGCAATAAGTTTAAAGAAGTAATCAAGAATAACATACAAATTTTTAGTAAGGATGGTACTCCTAACTAATAAATGGTAGTTTTGATTTACGTCCACCATTTGGCAATGACTAGGTGTTTTATCGATGATGATGGTGATGATGATTACAGGGAGAATAAATACAATTTTAGAGATAAATGCTATTTGGCTAATTTTTTGTTGATCTGAAATGGTAGGGGTTAGACCATTTTATAGATACAAGGGACTAACTGTTACAATGTGATAGATACCAATCTTCATGTTTAGAGGCTGTGAAGATAATGGTAGAAAGTTGTTGAGTAGTAATAGAGTGGTTGTTAGTTATGGGACGTGATATCCACGCCTCGTACTGCTGTGGTGAATTATCAAGCTTTAAATGGCTCCAAAAAGCCTCTATACCAAATACTTTTATTCCCTTTAAGTAATAACGACTTACTAATTTTATAAATTAGAGGGTAAAGCGCTAAAGTTCCAAAATGTAATAGTTTACGAGAATTTAGTATATTTAATTTTTTTTGTAGCTATGTTGTCTATTACTATTTATGACTGAGTTTTTGCCTTTTTTCTTTTCCGTTTTTAATTTGTTTGGTTATATGGTTCGTCAATGAAGAATTCAGGGAACAACCAAACAGGAGGCCATTACCCCTCCTGAAATTTCAAAGGACTTTGTGTATATAGTAATAAAAAAAATGTTTGGACATTTTTGTAAGGTTTTAAACTTCACATTAATTTTAACTTGTACTTTTTATTAATTGTATGGATAGCTTTATAATTTGAAAACAAAAGGGGAAGAAACTTGATAGGCCATAGCATAGAAGTATAGAAAAAAATAACTCGTCTTAGTCATCTTTAAACTTTGCAATAATTAGGCTTGATTAAGGATTGATTTTGTAACTTGTACCCTAGTTCTTTTGTGTTTTATCATTTGGTTGAAGTGAATAAGTTATACAAATTGTTAGATTATTTTAATTTTTTCATTATTATCGAAAATTTAATAATATTTTTTTTCTCAAATTGATAGATTTATTTTCTTTTTTAAATGACTTAAATTGATTGTCTAATTTCATTTTTGAGACACACTTAATGTACCAAATAATAATTTGTATCCTTAGTAACTGATTATGGCAAAATTCGTATTTTCTTAACAACTATTGTAACACCCCCGCCTTAATTAGTAGGATAACACCTGTAATTAAGACCTGGAGCGTTACTAACCCACCTTAGATGAGCTAAAATAGGTCTAAAATAAATAATGAAACAATAAATCCAAGAAAATCACATCGCTTAGAATAAATAATCCTGATACTCATGCCGTGGACAATAATATAAAACATACACAGTATACCAATAAACAATACTCATTATTTAAGCATTATAGTGCTCTTATATGGCTAAACACACTAATTAAATCTCAAATTACGACTTGTTGGTTCATAGCAAATTAATGTGCTAACCAATTATTGCAAGCCATTTTTTGTCGTTAAAAGGGATCATTCAAAGGATCAAAGAAGAATGGCAAGGATTACGCGGATAAGGCTACGTGGGCTTAAACCAATTGGAATAATTTGGAAGCATTATTTTAAGTAGTTTTAATTATAATAATTTATTTTTTATTTTGTTTTAAAATTAGTATTTTGACTAGTACTTGATGATGTCATTGCTTACGTCATGTATTAATGATCTCATTGCTTACATCATGTATTAATGATGTCATTGCTTACATCATATATCGATGATGTCATCGCTTACATAATTATTTAGTGATGTCATGGCTTACATCACTTGTATTACGTGAGAATAAATGTGAGCCCTTAGATCATGGTTGGTGGGATTGAATGTAGACCATTGGATGTATTTTGCAACTACTACATATACATCCCCACCTCATTCCATTAAGGACACATGAAGAGAATTGGAGAGTGAGAAATCTTCTTGTAATAAAGAGAGAAAAATAGAGTGAAATATTCTTCTTCTTCTTCTTCTTATATTCTCAATCACTTGTAATAGACTCATTTCATATATATTAATACAAGTGTTTTGTTGATTCTCCTTCATTATTGTTATATATTCATCTATGGAGGGGTGAATCACCTAGCCAAGGTTAGGGGGTGAGTTTGTTTTAAAAGGAGAACATGGTCAAGTTTTTAATTCTTTAAAAGCTCTGTGCCTAGTATTGTTAAATAATTATGCTTCTTATATATTAATAATAGTCCATAATATTTGATGGCTTAAAACACCATAAATATTATGGAACCTCTATTTTAATCTCTTTTGCCTCCTTATGCCATGTATATGGAGTTCTTTGGTGATTAATGGACATGTTTAGTACATAAATGATACATAGACTATTCATGCCATGTATGATTAGTACTAGTTAAATCATTTATATACAAACAAAAGTACTTAAAGTAATCATATATTATTTTACAATCACCATTATAAATGGATGGCTATGCTTTTTATATAAAATTATAGAGTGTTATTTCAAATATGGTCACATCTTGTGGTTAAGTGTAAAGTAAGGTTTTATTTTTCCTTGTCACCTACAACACTTAAACATACTTTGTGCCTATATTTGAAGACTTTATAATTGCTTATTTGTCCCCTTAAATGTGGTGTTTGTCTTCCCTCATAAGGTAGCCTAGTAAAGTTGGATTACTTGTATTTCCTCGAAATCTTTTACCGCTAACATCTAGACTTCTAAATGAGAAGTATAATATGCAACACAATAAGGAGAATGAATGAGCCGAATTGGATTCATAAACCATGTTTCCCAATAAATAACAAATAAACCCCCAAAGCCTTCGCTTCCCTTTAAAACAAGAATATTCTCATAACTTTAAGTTTTGTTTTACGCATTTCTCTATAAAGTAATTCATAACAATTTTAATCAATTAATAATTACTATATAAACACGTGATCTACAAAAGCTTTAGTCCCTTCCCTGTGGTTCAACACTCGGACTTCCATGAGTCTGTATTACAACTTGACCGCCTACACTTGGGTGTATACAATTGCACTATTTCATGCTCGTCAAGACTGTGCGTGTGGGAAAACGTGTGAGGCGCGTAAACGCATGGCGGGAGTGCGAGGTAAGATCTGCGCGTGAGATCTGCAACGGAGCTTGATTTCACTCGCTGGCGTGTGAGAGCGCGTGGTAACAAATTTTGAGGTGATTTTGACAGCGCTGGAATTGTCTCTTCGGGACGATGGCAACGGTGGTGGAATTCGGTGTTTTGGAAGCGATTTGGGTAATTTTTCTAGAGTATTTTAGGTGAGGACTGTGAAAGGATTTGGTTAGGGTTTGGACAGATTGGGTGGCTTGGATGGTGGATTTGGGCAGCGGAGATGGGATGGATGGACTATGATTTAAACACCTCTGATACCATGATAAATGTAGAGAATTAATAAATGTAGAAGAAAAGAAAAAGAATATATATTCTGTATATTTCTGTGTGTTTCATTACAAGAATATAACCCATATATATATAAGATTAGAAGGACATAGAAAGAGAAAGCAAAGCCTTAAATTAAGGAAGACATTCATAATGGAAGAAAGAGAAAAAGAAGGCTAAATTACAGCCTAATTTACAGGAAAAGAATAAAGGAAATAATATTTTAACACACTCAACATACAAGCATACTTGGTTGGATATGTTATGATTGGAATGGTAACATAAGACAAAAGGTTAATCAAAAGAGAAAAGATGAAAACCGAAGAAGAAAAAGAGAGGACAATAAACGCAAATGTCTCGTAATGAAAATATAATGACAGGGAGAGAAAAAAGGCAGACATATTCTATTTACGCGATTGAAAATAATTAATGCGAAGTTAATGGATACACGTCTCACAAGAAGCAGAGAAAACTTCCTCCGTTTTACTATATAGTATATAGATTGCTATACTAATATTTGGGAAATATGAAAAGTCTAAGGATGTGTTTAGGTGTCAAAAGTTGCATTACCTTCTTGAATATTCTTTTAAAAAAACGAGTAATAGGAAGATTAGAATGACTCGAAAGGGGTAGAAAGACTGGAATTATGATAGGGTTCAAAACTAGGTGTTATAAATATTCGTACTTTTAGGCTCCGTTTGATTGCAAAGATGGAAAAGAAAAATAAATTTAGTTAGTTTGTGTGAAAAGATAGAAAATAAGGTGAGAAATATTACTCATTTTATGAGTATCTATCCTCCATCCTTCAATAGTTTTGGTGGAAAATTTTTACTCACCACCAAGTTAAGAAAATTTCTTCATAGAAAAACTTAAAAATCAAGAGGATATCACTTCTGTCACTTAACTTTTTTTTCTATCTTTTCACCAAAATTAACTTAATTTATTTTTCTTTTCCACCTTGTAATCAAACAGAGCTTTAATCACTTAATAAGTTTGAACTTGGATATGTAAACTTACTTTAAAAATAAAGTTTGACATGTTGCCTTTTTTGCAAGAGAAAATTATTAAATAAATAAAGTTTGACCAATGGATTGCTTATTAAATCATGAGATTTATGGATTTGCCTTTTAATGTCAGATGAGTCAGGTAATTCATTTTTCTTATTGTATTCCACCATGTATGTTCAAATGATATTTATGTATATTTTAATTTTGCTACTGGCGGTTGGAGGAGCTATGGCAACCACCGTTAATAAACGATTAAAACTTTACGCCTTCAACAATGATATTTATGTATATTTTAATTTTGCCACTGGCGATTGGAGGAGCTATGGCAACCACCGTTAATAAACGATTAAAACTTTACGCCTTCAACATACATGGTAGAATACAATAAGAAAAATATGAAACGAACAATTACTTAGATTGTTTAGAAAAGAGAAAAAAAAAACTCAAACCTGGAAACCTGACTTTAATTTAATGTCAGGTTTTAGAAATAGTAAAAAAATATTAATGCGATCTAAGATCACATGTTAAACGTCTATGTAAAGAAATAATAAAATTTTAACATAAATTAAATATGACAGATTTTCATACAAATAAGTTATTTTTTGTATTCATAGTATATCTCTTATCATTTTCCTAAAGAAAAGGTTTTTCATTAGATGCAGAGTTAAGATTTGGAGTTAAAGGGAGATGAAGCCGGGTAAGTTAGAATGAAGAGAATTTTTATTTTTCCAATTGTTTAACATATGGGAAAAAAAACCATATATAAATACATGACTCTTGAGATACAGTAGTAGCAGAAAATTTATTCGATGTCAAAACCAAACACAATTGTAAAACAAAGAGAACAATCACATAATCAAAAAATTTAGGTCATTCATATCATGTCCATCATTTATATAAACTCTATATTTTCAACAATCATATTAACTCAATAATTTCTATCCATATAGAATGCTCATTCCGTCTTAAATTTATTGTCTCGCTTTAATGTGATAGTTGTAATACTCAGTAATGTAATTAGTGTAAATTAGACACATATTTCTTGGTTAAGCATGGACAAAATTGTAAAGTTGCCAAAGTTCGAGATTAAAATAATAAAGTTATGAAACTTCAAGGTTAAATTCCGTAATTAAGCAAAAAGTTAGATTTTTTTAAAGTTAACCGACCTCCACCACCTGAATAATTTTTCATTTTCGTTCTTTCATTTTTATTGTCGTTGCCAAGAGACAGAGAGAAATAAAGAAAATAGGTACGAAGGTTACATCTTATAAATTGATCATCAAAACTCCGTCGAATTGAGTCGAACCTTAAGGGAAAGTTGTTTTATAAGTTGAGGGCTACGCAACGGCATAAGAATTTTAGATTTTTGCTGATCGGGATTCTAGTATCAACTCAAATTTTATTCTTTAGGGCTAAATATTTTGAGGTAGTGGTTTAATTATTTTTAAAAGCCAATAGTATGATTTTATTATATATGAATCATCATATTTTAATTGTATTTATTTTAAGAATTATTATAGGATGAGGATGATGATGTTTTATGATTTATTAAGTCATGAGCATGTGATTTGAAGTAAGATATGCCATTATACTTGATATAATTGTGTTATCTGATATACATGAGATATCCATTGGATGTATAAATATTGTATATTTATAAAATTAATTAATTGATGAATTATATACATCAAGGGACATGTATAGAGATTTGTTGTAGTTATATGGCATAAGTTGTTTCAAATATTCATTTATTAGCATGTTATGCATACTGTACATCGTTATTGTGTCAACCGAATTCTTGGAGACCTTTCGGCAGGCTCGGACTATTTTTATGGCCTGTCATATGGGCATATATCTTGTATTTATGGTACCAAAAGCTTCTTATATCTGTTATATCATTCTGGGACGTGATATGATCTCGTGATGGATTCGATTTATGATTGTTATTGTGGTCCTTCGATGATGAAAGAAATATGTATTGACTGGTGCTTGCTGATGTGAAAATAAGTAGGGCTCGATATCCTTGGATTGAAAATCCCTAAACCCCCGAGGGACAGTAATGAGGTCGACTATTTAGAGCCAGCGGTGAGTAGCCCAGAAATATAGACCTCAACAAAGCACTAGTGATTATGTGATATGATATAGATGGACATGTGGTCCAATTCTATTATGATATGATGATGATCTTTTATGGGCTGGACGATGTTATATTGTGATTATGTTCGACTTATTCTCTGGGACGGTCAGGACCGTTCTTCTTTTTATGATTATGGTTCGGCCCAGCTTCGGTATCTCTTAAGGGCAATCGGGCCTATTGTTATTATTATTATTATTATTCGATTCGGCCTCGGTATTCTCTCTGTATAATGGTTGACACAAGGGAGGTAACTTGCATATGCACATGCATGCATTATTTTATCGGTTGAGTCATGATTTATGATTAAATAGTTAATTACGTTTTGTACGTAATATTGCCTGTTATACCCCTTACTGAACTGTGAGCTCGATCACCCCTTTTTATGTAAACAAATTCATGTATTTAGGAGACAGATATGACAGAAGGAGCAACTGAGTCAGGAACGAAGTAGAGGACCTCTGATACCGACTCATTTTTGTTGTATAGGTGTATACATGACAAGCCACAGCTAGCCTGAGTTATTGTTTACTCTGTAATACATGTTAACATAATGTGTATGTCTTTCGAAATCTATGTATGTGTATAGATGTATTTGGCTAAAGGATGCATGAGTATTGCTAGTCCCTTAGCAAGTCTAAACAATATACCAATAAAAAGGATGCATTTGGCTAAACGCATCGTGCCTTTAAACCTCAAAGTTCCCAAAGAGGACGAGTGGCCTTCTCGTGAAGGTTTTCAGAGATGATATCTACAAACAGTCAAATCATGATATTGCATAATATTCATGTTTACTTTCAATTCTATTGTGCAAGTCATGATTTAGCATTTCAAACACCTCTTTAGAATGTATGGCAATCAAACAAAATCTCAAAACATCTATATAAATTTAGAAATAAGATCCAAATGTTGTATTCCTTGTGTGTGATTTTTGATTTAAAAGAACTTTTAACATGTCAAGAAAGTGTTTTGATTATCCTTTTGGAAAGAAGCAAAGTTTTCAAGTGAAGAAACACCTCTTTTTACAAAACACATAAGCTCCCTTTTTTTTCACTAGTTCTTGGATTTTTTTTGTTTACAAGAGAATAGAGGCGCTTTCACGCATGATGAATAGGTAGCCTTTTCCTTCTATATTTTTCTTTTGTGAGCCTTTGAAGCGACTTTGCCCTTTTTTTAAGGTGGCTTCACTCTAATTCATAAGGCAGCCTTTTTCAACTATTCCAAGTATCAAAAAAATAGGCTAATTAATTTACCAAGTGAAACATTAAGTCTAGTTTAGATACAAATCCTTTTCCAAGAGTTTTATCTGTTAAGCTTATTTAAGAGAAATTCTTTCTTGTAAGAGGAGTTATTTCTTTATTTTCTTGAAAACAAAGCTTATTTCTAAGACAAAAACAACTCAATTTGTTATGACAAAAGTTCAATTTTAAATCAAATGTGCATTTTTAGTGTGAGAGACAACTTGGAGGAACGTAAGCCTAATTAAAGATAGATATTAAGAGATAAAACTTGGTTGCCCATCCTAATCAAGAGTTATAATGCCAAGATCAAAACATGAACATGAGCTGAAATTTTAAAATTTTAAACATGGATATTAAGCCTTATCATGATTTCAAAAAAAAAAAATTGGGTCTAAACACGGAAAATAATCAAACTTAAACAAAAGTTTGAAATGAAAATTTTCATTTCCTTACCCCCCAACTTGAAATGAGCATTGTACCCAATGCGTTGAGCAATTGATCTTTGAGAGGCATTTTCCAATCCTTAGGACCTTAGGTTTTATTTTATTTTTTTTTGAAGGATGGCTTCTTGTGCTACAAAAAAATACTTAAACACACAAATATATATATATATATATAAATATTATTTAGACATGACAACATATATTTTTACACATAGGTTGGTTCCTTTAGAGGGATGGACTCCTTCAAAGTTGGAATTTCCAAAAATTGCTTTAATCGTTGGCCATTGACTTTAAATACAAAGCCATTTTTAGGATCTTCCACCGTCACGGCTCCGTATGGATAAACATGTTTAACAATAAACGGGCGGGTCCATCTTGATTTCAACTTTCCGGGGAAGAGATGTAACCGAGAGTCGTAAATAAGGACTTTTTGACCAATTTGAAATTCTTTTCTCAAAATATTTTTATCATGAAATATTTTTGCTCGGTCTTTGCTTATTTTTGCATTTTCATATGCATCTTTTCTTAAATGCTCAATTTCTTCGATTTGGAGTTTTCGATTATTACCCGCTTCTTGGAAATCAAAATTTAATTTCTTAATTGCCCAAAAAAATTTATGTTCTAATTCCACAGGCAAGTGGCATGATTTTCCAAAGACCAATCGATAGGGAGACATATTAAGATTGGTTTTAAAAGCCGTCCGGTATGCCCAAAGCGCATTATTTAATTGCAAAGACCAATCTTTGTGATTTGGATTTACCGTTTTTTCCAAAATTTGTTTTATCTCTCTATTTGCAAGTTCCGCTTGCCCGTTTGTTTGGGAATGATAGGCGAGAAATACTTTGTGTGTTACTCCATACTTACGCATGAGTTTTTCAAAAAATCGATTACAAAAATGAGTACCTCCGTCGCTTATTATTGCTTTTGGAATTCCAAACCTTGCAAGAATATTTTCTTTCAAAAACTGAATTACCACATTGTGGTCATTTGTCTTGTAAGCTTTGGCTTCCACCCATTTAGAAACATAATCTATGGCAACTAAAATGTAAAGATTACCAAACGAAGGTGGGAAAGGTCCCATGAAATCAATGCCCCAACAATCGAAGATTTCAAGAATCAAAATCGGATTAAGTGGCATCATGCTTCGTCGTGTAATCCCTTCAACCATTTGGCATCTCGGACATGCTTTGCAATAGTGATGCGTGTATTTGAACATGGTTGGCCAATAAAGGCCGCATTGAAGAATCTTTGCGGCAGTTTTCTTTGAAGAGAAATGCCCACCACAGGTTTTGGTGTGGCAAAAAGCAATAACGCTTTCAACTTCTTCATCCGAAATGCAACGTCGAATGATTTAATCCGCATAATATTTGAAAAGATATGGCTCATCCCAATAGAATTGCTTTGCTTCATTGATGAATCGCGTCTTATCTTGTGAGCTCCATTTTTTCGGCATCTCTCCGGTGACAATAAAATTGACAATATCGGCATACCATGGAAAAGATGATACCGAAAATAAGTGTTCATCAGGAAATGAATCTTTGATTGGACTTTCGTCGATTGGGTCATTGAACATAAGCCTTGACAAGTGATCGGCCACCACATTTTCAACTCAAGCAAAAGAATCATGATGTTGAATTCTTGAAGCAAAAGAATCCAACGCAAGAGTCGTGGCTTTGCATCTTTCTTTATGAACAAATATTTAAGAGCTGCATGGTCTGTAAAGATTAGAATTGGTGAACCGATGAGATAGGACCGAAATTTGTCAAGAGCAAAGACAATTGTAAGAAGTTCCTTCTCGGTAGTGGTGTAATTCATTTGAGCCTCATTAAGAGTTCAGCTAGCATAATAAATTACACCTGGCTTTTTGTCTTTTTTTTTATTCGAGTACCGCACCAATTGCATAGTCACTTGCATCACACATAAGCTCGAATAGAAGATTCCAATCCGGGCTTTGCATAATTAGAGTAGTAGTGAGCAATTGTTTGAGTTTGTTGAAAGCTTCTTCACATTTAATAGTCCACTCGAACGGGGCATCTTTGAGGAGAAGATTACATAATGGTTTAGCAATTAAGCTAAAATTTTGTATAAATCTTCGGTAGAATCCGAAGTGACCCAAAAACAAACGAACATCTTTGATTGTTTTTGGAGTTGGCAATTTGGCGATGAGATCCACTTTTGCTTTATCAACTTCTATTCTTTTCTTGGACACCACATGGCCCAAAACAATTCCTTTCTTCACCATAAAGTAACATTTCTCCTAATTCAAGACAAGCCTCTTTTCTACAAAACGTGTTAGAACCTGCTCAAGATTTAACAAACAGTTATCAAATGACTCACCGTAAACGGTGAAGTCATCCATAAACACTTCTAGTGTTCTTTCAACAAGATCACTAAAAATGCTCAACATGCATCTTTAAAAAGTTGCGGGTGTATTACATAATCCAAATGGCATTCTGCGGTATGCAAATGTACCAAATAGACATGTAAATGTCGTCTTCACCTAATCATCCAAATTGATTTCAATTTGATTATACCCAGAAAATTCGTCTAAGAAACAATAAAATTCATGTCCCGCTACTCTTTCTAGCATTTGATCTAAGAAAGGTAGTGAAAAATGATCTTTACGTGTTACTGCATTTAACTTACGGTAATTAATGCACATACGCCACCTGGAAGTGACTATTTATGGGATTAATTCATTTTTATCATTTTTAACTACCGTGAGTTTGGATTTTTTCGGTACAACTTGGGTAGGGCTTACCCACTTACTATCCGAAATCGGATAAATAATTTTTGTATCAATCAATTTCAGCACCTCGTTTCTAACGACATCTTGCATGTGTGGATTCAAACGGCGTTAAAATTGTCTCGATGGTTTAGCCTCATCTTCCAAATAAATTTTTTTAGTACAGATTAAAGGACTAATCCCATGAAGATCGGCTAGACTCCAACCAAAGGCTTTTTTATACTTACCGAGCATACTTACCAACTTCTCCTCCTGTTCAATTGAAAGTTCAGATGAAATTACCACCGAAAAAGTTTCTGAGGTACCTAAAAAAACGTACTTCAAGTTGCTTGGTAATGGTTTCAATTATATTCTTTCTTCGATTAATTTTGATGGTTCCGATTCACCTTCCTTTTGTGGAACTTGTTTTTCACTCAAAGAACACACTTGCATACAATTATTAGGTTCCTTGGGAGTGGTTAGAAGATCTCCCAACGATTCCAATTCAAAAATATACTCAAAGAGTTCATCAACCAATAACTCTATCATGTTAACGTGTTCATTTTCATCTTAAAAATCACTTGCTTGCTTACTTAATGAAAACACATTTAGCTCAAGAGTCATATTTCCAAATATTAATTTAACAATACCATTTTTGCAATTGATTATAGCATTTGATGTTGCAAAAAATGGTCTTCCTAAAATAACAGGAATTTGATTAGCGGGGTTCACAACAGGTTGTGTATCAATGACAATGAAATCAACTGGAAAGAAGAACTTGTCAACCTGGACAAGTACATCTTCCATAATACCCCTTGGAACCTTAACGGACCTATATGCTAATTGAATTGTAACTTTGGTAGGCTTTAACTCTTCCAAACCCAATTGTTCATAAACTGAAAATGGAAGAACATTCACACTTGCTCCTAAATCAAGTAAAGCTCGTTTAATTCGATAGTTTCCTATCATACATGAAATCGTTGGACAACCAGGGTCCTTGTATTTAGGAATTCTTGTATTTTGCAAAATTGAGCTTACTTGTTCGGCCATAAAAGCTTTCTTTTTGACATTCAACCTTCTTTTTATGATACACATGTCTTTTAAAAAAATTCCATAAGAAGGAATTTGTTTGACCGCATCGAGTAATAGAATGTTAATTTTTACTTGTTTAAAAACTTTCAAAATTTCAGCATTTTGATTTGGTTTTAAGGATTGCTGTAGCCTTTGAGGAAAAGGAATTTTCACACTCTCTTTGATTTTTTCAATGTCCTCTTTTTCCCTCACTTCCTCATCATTCTTTTTGACTTCTTTGTCTACCACTTCAGCTTCTTTTGATTGAGATACTTCCTTTGGCTTTTGGGCCTTAGGATGAATAGTTTTATCAATCATTTTTCCACCTCGAAGAGTGGTGATAGACTTCACATGCTTCAACGTATCTTGTGAAGAAGTTCCCTCTTCAATCATCATTGTTTGCCCATGAGGATTCGCAAGAGGTTGGGCTGGAAACTTGCCCTTCTCTTGGTTTGAAAAATTGGGAGCCATTTTAGACAAAAAATTCCTCATATCATTCATGGAACGATCATTACTTTGAAAGTATTGCTCACACCTTTGAACATGTTGATCAAACTTTTAAAAATTTTGATCGAATTTTTGAATAAATTGTGTGAGCATGTCTTCCACATTTCTTTTTGGTGGGGGGGAATATATGATGATTGAGATTTTTGAAAATTCGAAAGTTGATTGATTTGAGTGTTTGAACTACCCTAACAAAAATTAGGGTGATTCCTCCACTCACTATTGTAAGTTTCTGAATATGGAGAATTTTGCGGCTTTTTGTAATTATTCATCAAGTTCACTTGGACCGGATCAAGCAAAACTTGCTTGACAGTTGGTATGGTAGGACATTTTTTCGTTGGGTGTCCTATCATATCACATATGCTACACATAGTTTCCCATCCCATCAAATTAACCTATCTTGGTTTTGAAAATTCTAAAGCCTCAATTTTTTTGGTTAATTGGGTGACTAGTGCCTCCAAATCGTCACTCTCCTTTAATTAATGGTAACCACCCCGATTAGGCATATTGTTTCTTTCAGAAAAATTATAAGTATTGCATGTTTGGTTACTTTCAGCTATATAATCAAAGAAATCAAATGCCTCATTGGGATTTTTACTTAGAAATGTGCCATTACACATCATTTCTACAAATTTTCTCATTTTAGGAGTGAGTGATTGATAGAAGAAACTAACCAAGTTTCAATTTTCATATCCATGATGGGGGTCAAGCATTTACAAGCTCTTTGTATTTTTCCCAGCATTCATAGAATGTTTCTTGATTTTTGGGTGCAAAATTTGAGATTTGACGCCTTAGAGCATTTGTTCTATGAACGGGGAAAAATATCTTCAAAACTTCAGTTTGTAAAGCTTGCCATGTTGTTATGGAACGTGGTCTTTGTGCATTCAACCAAGTTTTTGCTTTGTCTTTTAACGAGAATGGAAAAAGTTGGAGTCTGACCACTTCTTCACTCACATCAGGGTCATAAAAAGTGAAGCACACTTCTTCGAATTCCTTGAGGTGTAAGTATGGATTTTCTGACTCCATTCCATGAAATCTTGGCAAAAGTGGTATCATTCCTGGTTTTATAGCAAAACGGTTTGCTGTCGGCGGAAGAACGATACATGATGGAATGGCTCTCCTTGGTGGTTGGAGATAATCTCTCATGGTTGCGATTAGTGGTTCCTGAATGGGCTGAACTTGTACATCAAAATGATTTCCACCATTTCCTCTTCGTGCTTCCTCATGGTGATTCATTATAATTTTTGTTTCTGTTTCAAAAAGATTATAGAAAAACGAATTGGGAAATGGATATCTTTCTACATGTCCTTTGGTATTTCTTAACCAATGAATCATGTACCAAAGAAGGTGTACAAGAAAAGGAAGTCACTGAATTAAAACAATACAACCAAATATGAACTAAACCTGTGATCGACTTTCGTTGCCCTCCTCGGCAACGGCGTCAAAAACTTGACGCATATGAAATAGTGCAATTGTATACACCCAAGTGTAGGCGGTCAAGTTGTAATACAGACTTATGGAAGTTCGAGTGTCAAACCACAGGGAGGGGACTAAAGCTTTTGTAGATCACGTGTTTATATAGTAATTATTGATTGATTAAAATTGTTATGAATTATTTTGTGGAGAAATGCGTAAAACAAAACTTAAAGTTATGAGAATATTATTGTTTTCAGGGGAAACGAAGGCTTTGGGGGTTTATTTGTTATTTATTGGGAAACATGGTTTATGAATCCAATTCGGCTCATTCATTCTCCTTATTATGTTGCATATTGTACTTCTCATTTAGAAGTCTAGATGTTAGCGGTAAAAGATTTCGAGAAAATACAACCAATCCAACTTTACTAGGCTACCTTATGAGGGAAGACAAACACCACATTTAAGGGGACAAATAAGCAATTATAGAGTCTTCAAATATAGGCACAAAGTATGTTTAAGTGTTGTAGGTGATAAGGGAAAATAAAACCTTACTTTACACTTAACCACAAGATGTGACCATATTTGAAATAAAACTCTATAATTTTATATAAAAAGCATAGCCATCCATTTATAATGGTGATTGTAAAATAATATATGCTTACTTGAAGTACTTTTGTTTGTATATAAATGATTTAACTAGTACTAATCATACATGGCATGAATAGTCTATGTATCATTTATGTACTAAACATGTCCATTAATCACCAAAGAACTGCATATACATGGCATAAGGAGGCAAAACAGATTAAAATGGAGGTTCCATAATATTTATGGTGTTTTAAGCCATCAAATATTATGGACTATTATTAATAGATGAGAAGCATAATTATTTAACAATACTAGGCACAGAGCTTTTAAAGAATTGAAAACTTGACCATGTTCTCCTTTTAAAACAAACTCACCCCCTAGCCTTGGCTAGGTGATTCACCCCTCCATAGAATACATAACAATAATGAAGGAGAATCAACAAAACACTTGTATTAGTATATATGAAATGAGTCTATTACAAGTGATTGAGAATATAAGAAGAAGAAGAATATTTCACTCTATTTTTCTCTCTTTATTACAAGAAGATTTCTCACTCTCCAATTCTCTTCATGTGTCCTTAATGGAATGGGGTGGGGATGTATATATAGTAGTTGCAAAATACATCAAATGGTCTACATTCAATCCCACCAACCATGATCTAAGGGCTCATATTTATTCTCACATAAGACAAGTGATGTAAGCCATGACATCACTAAATAATTATGTAAGCGATGACATCATCGATACATGATGTAAGCAATGACATCATTAATATATGATGTAAGCAATGACATCATCAAGTACTAATTAAAAATACTAATTTTAAAACAAAATAACAAATAAATTATTATAATTAAAACTACTTAAAATAATGCTTCCAAATTATTCCAATTTGTTTAAGCCCACGTAGCCTTATCCGTGTAATCCTTGCCATTCTTCTTTGATCCTTTGAATGATCCCTTTCAACGATAAAAAACGGCTTGTAATAATTGGTTAGCACATTAATTTGCTATGAATCAACAAGTCATAATTTGAGATTTAATTAGTGTGTTTAGCCATATAAGAGCACTATAATGTTTAGAAAAGCGTATTCTCATATTCAATATAGTGCGCTTATCAAGTCTCACGCGCCTCACGCGTTTTCAACCCAACGCCGTTACTTTTAACGGCGGTTATCTGACACCATCATCTCTAACGGCGGTTACTTGACGTCGTCATCTCTAACGGCGGTTACCTGACACCGTCACCTCTAACGCCATACCCTAAGAAGACGCACATAACCGTTTTTGGTGTGAGTTTTTTGCGTTCTCGTTTTGGAAAAAGCACAAAACAGGTGGCTCCGAAAACACGAAGATAGGAATAATCAGGTCTAGTACCAAAGAGACGTTCAAAAGGAGAGATACTACTGGTAACCACGGAAGGAATGCAATTAATGAGGAAGGCAGATGTATGGATGGCTTCACCCCAGAAAACGAAAGGGACAGAGGACGAGACAAGTAAAGTCCGGGCTGTTTCAACAAGATGACGGTGTTTGCGTTCTGCAACCCCATTTTGTTGAGGGGTGTCGGGGCAAGAGAGTTAAGGAAGGGTCCCTTGAGATTTAAGAAAATTGAGAAAGGATTTAGACAGATATTTACGACCAGAGTCTGATCGAAAAACTTTAATGATTTAGAAAATTGAGTTTTAATCATAGTGGCAAATTCAATATAAACTTTCAAAAAATCCGAACGGGAACTAAGTAAATAAGTCCAGGTATAACGAGAGTAATCATCAATGAACACAACATAATATAAGGCCCCACCCATAGAGGTGACTGGGGCTTTACCCCAGACATCAGAATGCACAAGATCAAAGGGAGAGTTGAAAACAGTAGTACTATTATTAAAAGGAAGAGTTGGTTGTTTAGCCAGTTTACAAGTAACACAAGAGGAATCTTTGTCTAATGTAGCTGGTCCTAACAACCCTTTAGTAACCATAAATTGAAGACGAGAAAAAGAAACATGACCTAATCTAGAATGCCAAGAAATAAATGAGGAGGGATTGAGGGTAAATGTCACGAGGGATGAACCACTTGGAGAATGAATTTGTAATCTGTTTGTCACATATAGGCGTCCAACTCTATGGCATGTCCCAATTGATGATGTCCCCGTCGAACGGTCCTGCACAACAAAACCAGAAGAATCAAATGAAATGATTAGTCCAAGGTCACATAATTGGCCAACAGATAAAAGTTGTATAGATAGTTGAGGGATAAGAAGAACATCAGAAACAGATAAACCGTTAGTGATATTGATGGAACCAATGTGGCTAGGAGAGATGGTGGACCCATTAGCGGTATGAATCGGGAGAGATGAGTGCATCAGACTAGAGTGACAAAGTGGGTAGAGTCAAATGTCATGTGGTTTGAAGCTCCAGAATCAAGGAACCATGGACAAGTGGGTGTGCCAGTAGGAGTAGAGAAGGCAGATGCAACAGTATGTCGAGCTGAGAAGGGTTGGTGGGGTCCTCAAGAGTGGTGAGCGGATAAAAACCAGGTGGAGGCGTATAGCGGATACTTGATGGATCAGATGATGTGAAAGTAGCAGCAGATTGGGAGGATTTTTGTAGGCCTCACATGTAACGAGAAGTAGGAGAGGGGCATTACTTAACTGTGTGACCAAATTCCTTGCAGTAGTTACATTAGACCTGTGATAATCCTCAGGGTGGCCTAGGGGAAGTTTGTTGGGAATATGTTGAGGTATGGGGAGGGCGTGAGGTAGGGTGATTTGTGGGAGGTCTGTAAGAGTGTTACTGAAGGCGAGGGGTCGCAATGAATATTGAAGACATAGTTGAAGAAATACCTCGTCGAGTTTCTTCAGTAATTAATTCAGTTAAAGCCACTTCAACGGTAGGCAGAGGTTTACGGTTGAGCATGGCAGCTCGTAGTGGTTCAAATTCTTCTCTAAAAGCCATAAGAAATTGGACAAGTCGAGTCTCCTCACAAAAGGTTTCCCACAATTGCATATCAGTAGTCCACTATGGTTCCATGAGTTCCAACTGATCCCAGATAAGAGACATACTAGAATGAAAATCAGAAACAGATTGTCTTGCTTGTTACTGTAGAGCCCGTATATCCTATTCAAGCTTGTACTTTTTGACAAAATTGGTTTGAACATATCGGTTTGCCAAAAAATTCCAAGCTTTCTGTGCAGTATCACATTTCTCGAGCTGTATACTAATGGATGGTATAATAGTACTGGCACTCCAAGTTAAGATCTTGTTATTATTAATGTCCCATTCCGCAAACTTGGGATCAGTTTCAGCAGGATATTTTTCTTTACCAGAAACATAATTCCAAAGACCTTTACCTTTCAAAAAATTGCGAAATAACATTGACCAATGACTATAATTGTTCCCATCAAGTTTAATGGTAATAGGAATTTCAGAGTTGGAAGACATGATGAAGAATTTGAATGAATGAAAAGGTGAAAAGAGAAAGGAGAATAATAATAATAATAATAATAAGATAAGGAACCTGATACCGGTATTTAGAGACGGAATTGGTTAAAATAGAGGTTGCGGTTGAGTCCGAAAGGCTGACAAAACATGGAAACAAGTATTTTTTTTGGAATAGTAACTTAACGGCGTAAGATTTCTGCTGTTAAAGGTGACGGCGTCAGGTAATCGCCGTTAGAGATGACGGCGTCAGATAACCGCCGTTAAAAGTAACAGCGTTGGTTTGAAAACGCGTGAGGCGCGTGAGACTGTGAGCGTGGAAAAGCGCCTGAGGCGCGTGAGCGCGAGGTAGGATCTGTGCGTGAGATCTGCGGCGGAGCTTGATTTCACTCGCTGGTGCGTGAGAACGCGTGGGAACAAATTTCGAGGTGATTTTGACGACACTGGAATCGTCTCTTCGGGATGATGCAACTGTGGTGGAATTCGGTGTTTTGGGAGCGATTTGGGTAGTTTTTCTAGAGTATTTTAGGTGAGGACTGTGAAAGGATTTGGTTAGGGTTTGGGCAGATTGAGTGGCTTGGAAGGTGGATTTGGGCAGTGGATTTGGAAGCCTTAAAATATTATTTTCTTTATTTTTTTCCTGTAATTTAGGCTGTAATTTAGCCTTCTTTTTCTCTTTCTTCCATCATGAATGTCTTCCTTAATTTAAGGCTTTACTTTCATCATGAATGTCTTCCTTTATTTAAGGCTTTGCTTTCTCTTTCTATGTCCTTCTAATCTTGTATATATATGGGTTATATTCTTGTAATGAAACACACAGAAATATACAGAATATATATTCTTTCTCCCTTCCTTTACATTTATCAATTCTCTACATTTATCAGAGTGAACCTTTTTTTCTTTCTATTTTGGTGATTATGTCGTATGATTATAGTTTATTGTTTTTATATTTTCTTCTACCCTTGCAGATGCAGAAAAATGCGTTCAAGTTATTGAAGGTGTTGCTTCTCTACCTTTTAATTTATGATCTTCAATCATTCCTTTGTGGTGTTTGATGAAATGTTTGAGTGAAGAAGAATATTACAAATTTGTTATTTATGTATTGTCCTCATTTGAAAAAAAAGAAAATTTGAAGTTTTGAATTTGTTATTGAACACATTACCTTATTGATCAGTTTCCCGCTTGTCTTTTCAGTTTCGTCAGTTTTATGCCTCTCCTATCTCAATCAATCATCAGATGTGTAACAACTGGTATTTGTTAAGATTGAATTTTTTCGGGTTGAAAATTTGGGAGTTTTCTTTAGTACTAGAAGAAGAATCATGGATTTTCCTGGCTGATTGACAACTATTATACTCGCAGACTATAAGTTACAATTGGTGGTTGTCATATCCTAAGCAGGTGTTATAATTCCTTCATTGTTTCCTTTTCCCTTTGTTTTACTTGTTATAGTTATGTATCATAATAAAATATCATGGAGTACAAGTAATAAGTTTACCCCTTATTGAACAATAGATCTAATTTATGTAAACAATGTTTGATAGCATAAACTTACAACTCTATAAGAATAAGCTATGTTTCATTTTTGTACTGCAATTAAATTAAGTTATCTAATGTAAAAATTAATCATTTTCCGAGGTGTTATCACTTCTCAGCAATTTCTTTTACCCAATATATATAATCACTAATGGCGTATTTGTGTACAGGGCATTTGGGTATGGAGCAGACTGCATAGATCCTATTTGGTGAAATGTCTCAAATAATTTAATCACATGTGTACTGAAAAATTAGGTAAGATGATGAGGTTTAGTTGTTTCTTATCTTTTATTAACATTTCAAAGTTCATATTGGGTCTTTTGTTGATGTAAATTCTACAAATATAAAATTATAACTACCATTTTGAGCTCTTCTTTTGGATTTTATATGGTGTATACTTGCGGCTTGCTTAATTTCACATTGAAGACCAAGAATGGTTGTTAAATTCAACCAAGAGTTCTACAAAATCTTTGTTTTTAACCATTAAGCATAATACATGTATAAGTTTGACTATAAAATTGACTAAGCAACAGTCATTTGTTTGTCAGTGATCATAATTTTGATTCTTAACTTTAGATTTACAATGTTTCTTTTATCTTTTGTGTGTAGTTTAGCTTCTTTAACAAAAAAAAGGAAAAAGAAAAATTCATGGACCTCACCCACGTTAGATGGGATATTTGGGTGCTAAGAAGAGGCGGGGACTTTGAAGTTCGCCAACTATTTGCCTAGTATAATTAAAAGTTCCTGCTAAATTTGTGAATACTCGATTTCTTTTATCAGCAGAGAAAATATTCATTTTTTTTCCTAATGATTGAGTTTTCTTCTGACTTGGTTTTTCTTCTGCCTTATTAACATCTCTATACTTAATATACTTATTTTGATTTTGGTACTTTTTAAGGAATAAATAATTTCAACCTAATAAATGTCGAAATATATTGCTAGAGTTGGCACATTGGTGAAAGAAAGCTGGACTATGATTATGAGACTTCCCAAAAAAGAAAGCATCTATTAATTTAAGAGTGGATAGTATTAATTTTATTACTACGTTATTCATGTTAATTATGGCGTTAATTTTTGAGAAATTTCTTTAATCTAATACAATTTTGAGTAAATTTGTTTATTTTATCTTTTGTTTTCGATCGCTGTATTTCTTTCACATTACCTATTAAGTTCTCAATAAATGTTTTGGTGTACTCCTCATTAGCAATTTATACTTTAATCAGATCTTTGATACCAAACAATGTGAATGTTCAAGAATAATAAGACCCATATTTCTAGAATTAATAAGTTTGAATTTGACTAAGGTTTTTGAATTTCTTTTGCATTTGGTGCCCCCTCAACGATAAATAACGTTTCGTTAGTTCATTTCGAATATTTTCATTCCAGATTTATATCACGGAGCTAGAAAAGGCATTGAACTCGACAATAGTGGTAAGGAATATGATAGGTACACACACACTTGAAGCTTCATGCGATAGTGACATTTATTTATTTTCTGGGGTTGGTGATTAGTTCAATTTTTTCGTACAAAGTAATCGATTTTCTAAGCATTCACGTTTGAAGATGGACTCCTTGAATTTTTATTATGTCATTTTATAATATATGCTCCGTTTTGCCATGTAGCACACATTGAATGCTTACCATTTCAATGTTTCCATCCATCATGTAATGCAAAAGTACTTATGAGATGAAATGTTAATTTCCAAGTTTTCAATCTTTTAACTTGCATATATTTAACACTGGCTTTTAATGTTAGGCTCATAATTGAACAAGAAGAGAGGAAAAAGTAGCATAATATATATATATATATATATATATAATATATATTCGAATCCATCAAAAAGGTTCATGGATTCTTGGCACCTATAGCACCTAAAGTGGATAAGCAAGACAAGAAGAAACACCATAGCGGTATACACGGACGCCATACAATAGAATTGCCTTTTCAGTCACGACCCAAATTATCATATAATAATATGCAGTGCTAAAAAAATGGCGGTTGAGAGGATAATATACACACATTTTAATTTGGCTTAATTTATCTGGTGGTTATTGTGAAGTTATTTTAATATGTTGGATTTAGAACGTGGTTGTGCCAAATATGCTTATTTACATTTTTTGCCCTTTTGTTTATCTCCCTTTTCTTGCTTTGCACCACCAAGCATTCATGCCTTAACTAATTATATTTCTTATGTATGTAATTTGTTAATTTTGTTTTTAATTTTAGTTATACACCCTTCTATTGCACAGGTGGTTAACTAGTTACAATGACGATATTACATTTACAAAATGAATACAAGTTTACAATAAATATGGTTATCATGTTAAGAGCATATTATTTACATGGGGTGCCAAATTCAAATCATGTGTGTTATCTTTGTTTTTGAATCATCTAAGGGAGTGTTCTTTTGGTAGAATTTTAAGCACGAGATATCAAAAATCTTATGATTTATTGAATTTAATTTGTTCATTATGAAAAAATAATAAGATTTCTCATCGCAAAATTCTAAAATCCCACCATTGGCTCACCCTAAAGTTCACTATTAGAAGGTGCACTGTGGTATTCCTCTTCTGCTTCTACCTCTAAAGGAGCATGCTCATCGGTTGCATTTGGAATTTCTGGTTCGCTCATTGGCTTCATTAACAGGTGGTGGTTGGGCTTGAGCTGGTGGTGGAATTTCATCTACATCATTCTCAGGGATGAATGATTTAACCCTAGGAGCAAAAGCTTTCTTAAGTGTTAACATATTTTTAACAAGTATTTTGACTCTTCTCCTAGGTGTTGAAGCATATGGTGATGTGGGTGTGGTTTAATGGGGGTGGGTTTCAATGGGTGGGGGTTGGGGTTGAGTGGGTTGGGTTGAAGCAAGATCTACTAGAACATCAATACATATAAACACATGCAAATCATCACTACCATCAATGTAATCAACATCATTAAAAGCAAATACATCATTATCATCCACAATTTCTAACATAATCCCACTGTCAATGTACAAAGAAGGAAGATCATTGTTTAATGTAATGGTATAATTCCATTGATTAGGTAAGCACCGTAGAATCATGCTATTCAATTTCATAACATTCATTTCATTCCCATTAACATCTTTAATCCTAACTTCATTCCCCCTTATAATCACACACTGACCATCATACTTTTCTATCCATAGGTGATGGTAATCATTCCCCATCAAAATGCATAATTATATCCCTATACTAATACTTTGTATGTTTCCAATTTCGGCTATATTAACAAACATACATAAACAAAAAAACAAAAAAACAACAATCAAATACAAATCAGGGGTTTAAAAACCCAAATAGATGAAAAACAATAAAACCCTAGATATAATTAAGTCGTAAAAAAAATATCGACCTATAAAACCCTAGAAAATGGAGGAAGATGAAGCGTAGAAAATATAAAAAGAGAAGAAGGCTTTTACAGTGTACTTACAAGAACTCCGCTAATGACATGGTGGAGAACTTGGCTTTCAACACTATTGAAAATCGAGCACAATGCTAGGATTTTCATAGTATTTTTTGTGAGAAAGATGATGATCGTAGAGAAGGATGAGAGAAATTTGAGCAGGAAATAATGAAAGAAATGGAAAGGAGAAAAAGGTTAATAACATATCAGGGGTAGAATGGTCCAAAATATTAAAAAATGGACGGAGTTAGCCATTCGTAAAAAGACAGGAGGTAAGTCAAATGATTAGCAAAATATGGGGTATTTTGAGTTTATTATTAATAATAGAGAGGTAACTCAAACAGCCCAAATTTTAATCCATCTCTTTCACCCTTATTTTCTCCCTCAAATTAAAATAATATATAGATAAAAAAAATCTACTCAAACTCAGCTTATGTTACAAAAATCTAATGGTTTAAAAAATACTAACGAAAAATTGTTAAAATTTTAGAAGAACACCTAAATTAAAAATCTTGAGATTTGAAATTCACAATTCTTATGATTTATTAATTCACGTGAATTAAAAATTCCAAGAAAAGGGTACAACCTCTTAATTAATTCATGGCTTGTATTGCTGGTGTAGAAAACTAGTCATGTTATCACAAGTATGAATTTATATACTAGCCAAAGGAATACCAAGACAACAATAGGAAAAATAATAGGAAAAATATTTGACTTGTGTGAGAAGATAGATAACAAGTTGCGGGATCATGCCGCGATGTGCTACGATGTTATCTTACTTTTTAACTTTTTGTATGGAAAAATTTGTTTGTTAGGTTAGTAAGAATTTTTTTTCATAAAAAATAAAGAAGAATAAATAACACCTATTCATTAATGGCTCGTTTGGTTCAAGATTTAAACTATTCCGGGAATACTAAATTTTATTCCGAAATGATTCCCGCATTTGTTCAAGTTTTAAGTCCGGAATAAATGATTCTAGGAACAAACACTTCTCCCCAAGTTCTCTCATTTAAATCATAAGGAATAAACCATTACCAATGGGCATCTTTTTAAATTTTTCATGTTATGACTAAAATAACTCTCTTCCTTATGAATAAATAATTCTTTTTCCATTCGTGTATGAAAATATTATTTGAAACTTTTTTTTTAGTTATGCTGCTGCGCAAAAATTTTAAAAAAATATATATTTGGAACTTTTTTCTTTTATTTTTTCCTATTGTAATTTTTTTTAATTAAAAAAATTATAATTTTTGTAGGATAGTTATTAGCTAGGCATGTGTAATTTTTGTAATTTATTATAGTAATTGTCTCTTTTGAAAAATTAATAAGAGAGGTCTTCTCATCTTATAAAAAAAATGATATTTTTGTAATTGATACTTTATTCCATTCCTATTCTCGATTGAACCAAACATTGGCATGGTATCCTAGATACCAAGAAAAAAACATTCTAAGAATCAAGTATGCCCATTCTATTCCCAAAATTTGAACCAAACGAGCCCTAAAGGCGAATAATGGGCAAATAATATATCACTATATTTCTTAACTTATGTTTTATTGTCTCACACGAATTAATTATTTTTTCTACCATTTTCTATCAGGAAAATATTTTTAGATGGAAAATAATTTTCAGTTTATGCTTACACTTTAAAAAAAATTCAAAAATAAGCGCATAGAAATGGAGACTCCATTTCTGAACAAAGCGGCCGGAGAGGTCGAACTGATAGATAAGGAATGAGACTACCGGGCGGTAGAAGGATTGAGGACGGAAGAGTGTTTTGTGGATTAAAAGTGTTATCCTTTACCGTAATTTGTCAGTTGGATATTTTCATCGGTCATATTAGAGATATTGAGCTTAATTTCCGCTGTCTCGATTGCCATGATAATCAAAATATACAAGATGAAAATATAGAGATTATATTAATGAATAAAGAATCCCAAGCGGGTTACATTGTTATTACTCTCATATATTTAATATACAAAATGACTAATATATATATACTATTACAAAAGGAAAAATAATATAGCTTTAATGATAGTCTACAGTTCCATGAGAGGTGAAAATGGTGATAGTGGGTGAGAAAGGAATCCAAGAAGAAGAAATGATCCAAAGGTATTCTAATACCCCCCCTCAAATTCAAGGTGGTATGAAGAGACCGACTTGAGTTTGAAAAAATATAATGGAAAGACAAAGAAGGAGAAGCTGCCCAAACAACTATTGAGAAACTTAACAGTATGCTATTGAATGTTAAACGTGGAGGTAGAGGGGTACAAAAAAGGCGAAAGAATCTAAAAATCATCAGCACCAAAATTCAAAATAACATTGAGCTAAGAAGAAGAAGAATTAAAAGAATTATATCCTAAAATTGTCCAGTCAGGATTCGTTGATCCGGCAACCTCCGCAGCGGAACCAACTTGAGAAGATCTCCCTGAAAAACCTTCCAAAATAGCTTGGAAATCTGACAAATTCGGATATGCCGACAAAGCCCCGTGTTCTAAAAGATTCACGGTAGTCAGAAGGATATCAAGTGCAGCCTCTTCTGTTGACGTGAGGAGCCTTAAAAGGCCTCTGGAGTAAGGATATCCTAACAAATCTTCATCGATCGGAAGAACTCCAGGTTGTGGAAGATTCACAGTAGTCGGAATAATATTAGGTGCAATAGATTCACGGTAGTCGGAATAATATTAGGTGCAATATTCTCTGCCGACGATATGAACCTTGAAGAACTTCCAAAAGGAGCAAAGGAAAGGGATGGGTTAGCGCTAGAATACTCTCCTTCTAGTCGAGCCTCTAGTGTCATCACTCGTGACTGCAAAGCTTCTAACTTTGTCACCCGTGACTGCAACTCTTCTACCTTTTATTGAAGAGAAACAATAAGAGTTGTATAGCCACCAGTGGGATTTTCGACTCTGCCCTAACTTCAAAAAGAAACGACATGAGAGTCTTAAGATAATCATTTTCGGGAACACGTTGCAAAAAAAAATGCAACATTTTTTATTTCGAAAACATAGAAGATTGTGAAATAATCTTGACGATTAATCACATTTGAAAAATATTTAGCCGTTTCACAAGATGGAGGACAAAATATGTGGCAATAAGTGCAAGCAGCACATGGAGTACCTCTAGAACGAACAGTGTTCGACATAATTTTGATGAGGAGACTGGGATTTTCAGGGTGATGAAGAGGGAAAAATGAGATACTGAGGCTAGGGTGATGAAGAGGGAAAAATGGGATACTGAGGCCAATGTGATGAAGAGGGAGATTAGACAGAAGACTTATAGCCCTGGATGAATTTTAAAGTCGAAAACTTTCGAAAAGCTGTCTCCCCACTGAATTTGGACTTCACGGGTCCTCAAATAGAAGTGCCACGCGTGATAGAGCGTGACTAATTTTTAAGTAAACTTTCTGGGTTAAAACGCAAGTCACAGAAACTTTAGGGGGTCAAACTGAGAATAACCGAATCCTTTGAAACTTTCTGGACCAAAAACCCAATAACCAAAACTTTGGGGTCAAAATGAAACTTCTAGGAACCTTTTGAAACTTCTAGACCAAAATGTAAAACCAGAAACTTTATGAGGTCAAATAGAAAAACACTGAAACTTCTAGGAACCCCCACATAAATCTTTTGAAGCTTTCTGGACCAAAATGCAAAACGTAAAACTTTGAACGGTGAGCCCGCGACGGTTGTTTCTTTGAACGTTTCTTTGAGCGTTGAAATCAATCTAACCCTAACAATGGTATAATTATGGGATGAACTAGTAGAATCCTACACTCCCCCTCAAATTGAAGGATGTGTTAAAACAATCTGTCGAACGGTTCTTTTCCCGGTTATATATATATATATATATATATAATTCAGAGCGGCCTTTTTCTGAGTTTTGGCTCGGAACCAAGGGAGTTACCAGTGGAGGTATAGTCCTTTTATATGCATACATTGATATATAAAAAAAATCATAAGCTGGGGTTTGTTTGTTGGCTGTTGTAAAATTACAATGTGGATGTGCTGTGTTATCTACGATTCCTTCATATACCTAAAACTAATTATATAACTACATCTAATGGTAATATACTCAATAAAATTTCCTTATTATCGTCATTACAATCCTTTTCTATCAGAGTTAATTTTGGTGATATTTTGGCCTTTTTCCCTGAATATTATTGTTCACTAAGGAAACCAAAAAGATCATTGAGTGATGTTCTTTTGATGCTACAACACGTTTCGAGCTTTTTACTATAGAATAAGAAATGCCCCAGGAAACGTGTCGTTTATTTATTATGGGTAGTGATGTTGGCACACCCAATATCCATTGGTAACACTCTCACAAAAAAAAAAATTAAGTTGTTATTTCCGCCCCACTTCATCATTTTTAGTACAAAAGTTAATTAACCCTAAACTAATTTTTCACCCACTTGTTTTAATTTAAAACAAAAGTTAATGAATCTCACTCCAAAGTTAATCAAACATTTATCCCTAAATAAATTTCCCTCTAAAATTCCTCTCTTCTACCAAAATAGGCAACAAAACTTTGATCTCCACCATTGATGCAAAAGGGTAAGCTTGAGAAAAATGGAACGAAAAAAGGAAACTTTGGAACAAGATAAGAAAACCAACAAACAAAACCTCCATTAATGCGAAACTCTAAATTTGAGGAGAATGGTATAAACAAAACCTCCATTGATGCAAAACTCAAAAGTTAAGAATAATGGTAGAAAAAAGAGAGAAACTTTAAAATAAGGAAAGGAAAACAAGCTAATGAAAGGAAACACAAAGAAGGTTTATTCGGTTATCCGTAACCGAGTTGCAGGCTTATACACTCGGTTGCTCTCAACCGAGTATGAAATCCCATAAAATGTAATGCTTTCAGGACCTTCATTTGGTTGAGAGCAACCGAGTGTGATTAATGTCACTCGGTTGCTCACAGCCGAGCATAATATAACAACACTCGGCTTCTCTCAACCGAATGAAGGTCCCGAGAGCATGACATTTTATGGGATTTCATACTCGGTTGAGAGCAGCCGAGTGTACAAGCCTGCAACTCGGTTACGGAGAACCGAGTAAGCCTTCTTCGTGTTTTAAACAAAAAATTTTGTTTTTTGTTTATATATTTGATGTGTATGTCTCTCTTTCATTAACTCTGTCTTGCTTGTTTTCCTTCCTTTATTACAAAGTTTCTCTTTTTTCTACCATTATTTTCAAATTTTGAGTTTTGCATCAATGGAGGTTTTGTTTTGTTTTGTTTTGTTTTGTTTATACCATTCTTCCCAAACTTAGAGTTTTGCATTAATGGGGGTTTTATTTGTTATTTTGGTGCTACCAAAATTTGTTGTTAGATAGAGAAGATGGTAGAGATGGTAATTTTGCTTGTTTGAAAAGATGGTAGAGATAGTGGAGAAATTTTGGGGTTAGTTTGGGGTAATTTATTTTATGTTATTATGTAGTTAATTACTTAATCATGTTATTAATTAATTAAGTATGAGATTAATTCCTAAAAATAAGTGGGAGTGGTGGGAGTGTTTTGTATAAAGTGGGAATATTATTAAAAGAAAAAAGGAAAAGTGGGAGTATTAGGGGAGTATTACCAATAAATATGGGGGGTGCCAACATCACCACCCTTTATTATGGGCAGAATATCACATGACGATTTGAACATATAAAACTCTTGTGCAATATTGCAGCTAGGAATGGGAAGTGCACTTAATTGAGACACTATGTGGCCACGCATTCGGTTCTGGCGAGTTCACGTTCTCGGTATTTACATGCAACGCTCATGGATATTCTTATCTATTACTTGCATCACTCTCTTGCCTATTTACGTCTTTGCCACCCCTCTTCTCAAGCTTCTCGGCCAAATTTGCTACCCAAAAATTCCTTCAAGCCCAGAGCTGAGTCACTGTACTCGCACCATCGCACATATTGGATTTGTCTCTAAAAGCACATGTTGGATTGCTTTGGCTCTCCATTCATGCGCTTGGTTTGGGACTCAGTGGCGCAGCTGTAGCGTTTGACATTCCTAGTTGGGGAGTTGTGGTGGCTCAAGTTGTTTATGTTGTGAATTGATGCAAGGGTGGACTGGATTGTCATGGGCAGCATTCAAGGAGATATGGGCCTTTATTAGGCTCTCGCTAGCATCTACTGTCATGTTGTGCCTTGAGGTTTGGTATATGATGAGTACTTTTATCCTCACTGGTCATCTTAAAAATGCAGTTCTTGCAGTTGGTTCCCTTTCTATTTGGTTAGTTTACTTCACTTTTTCCTCACTTGGTTAAATAAGTTAGTCAGTATAATAACATTACTCTTCTTCAATTTCGATTTGATGTATTTTGGAACCACTGCACTGCGTGTTGAGAGGATTCATCCCACTTAACTACCGAATTTTTTCATGTAACAGAATTATTTAATTCACATACTCTGAGGTGGTTGAAATGAAATGAATAATCATTTATATTCACGTGTTTAGGTTATATTTTAGTGAACACATGTCTGGCTATTTTTGTATTACCTTATCCTGAAACTTTTCCCGCCTTTCCTTAGTTGCCATTCTTAATTCCTTTGGTTGCCTTTCAGCATGAACATCAATGGGTGGGAAGCCATGTCGTTCATCGGAATAAATACTGGTACAAGGTAAAAAGGAAAACACGGAGTCCTGTTCATCTACCCCCTCCGTCCCAAATTAAGAGTTCGGGACACCGGAATGAAGAGTCCCATTTCCTTTTTTGGAACATAATATATTGTACTAAATGTTGCAATATTTGATTAAGTTTACCATTGCTTGAGGTGAAATTAGTGTTTTCCTTAAAAAAAAAAATTGACTACTCATGTAGGAACTCTTAATTTTGGACGGTGGGAGTATCTTCGGTATAATGTTGTGATCAAAATGTAAATATCATGGGATCCTTGTTTCAAGCACAAAAATTTCATAAAATCTAGCATGCGGTATGTGGATAGCTAGGCAATTTTATTGTTAGTAATAGCAAGTGAATAATTCTCAATCCATGGGTAGCAAAATATGTCATAGCAATCAAGTTCAACATTAAATCAACTAGAGAAGCAAATCGCACTCAATATTCATAATCACCCAAACAACGAATCAACATGTAGCCAACGTGTATATGCATCACCTGCAGTATCTATGCATGTACCTTCTATTTCTTGTACTGATTTCCATTTTTTTCTTCTCATCAGTGTTGGGGTCTCTAATGAGCTCGGACTGGGACATCCAAGAGCAGCTAAATACTCTGTCTATGTTACAGTCTTCCAGTTTCTCGCCATTGGAATTTTATGCATGATTGTAGTCATGGCAACTAAGAACTACTTGGGCATTATTTTCACAAATAGCAAGGATTTGGAGAATGCTTTTGCTCACCTCGCTTATGTTCTTGGTTTGACAATGATTCTTAATAGTGTCCAGCCTGTCATATCAGGTAATAAATATCGTTGGATTCGGCTTTAATTGTACAGTACACCAATTATTGTTCACTCTTAACTTTCTTCCATTTTGAGTAAATTTGCATGTGTTGCAGTGGGAAATGGATGGCAAGCTCTGGTGGCATAAATCAATTTCGGCAGTTACTACATTTTTGGTCTTCCTCTTGGATTCCTTCTAGCTCGGTTACAAAGTGGAACTGGGAGTGCAGGTAACATTTTTATCCTCTTATTTTAGCTGTTCAAAAGAAATACTTTAGGAATCAAAAGGTACGTGTTGTCTAATTTCATGTAGTTTTTATTGCTGTTAGGTGCGTTAATATTAATACCACCCTGTCTTTTCTAGCCATCTCTTTCTTACACTGAGTGGCAATGGTTTTAGGGACTTCGGGGGGGAATGATAGCAGGAACTGTTTTGCAGACACTGCTACTTTTGATTGTGCTTTATAAGACCAGCAGGAACTAATGGTCCATTTGATAGACAGTTTGGAATATGATTGAAAAATTATTGGTTTTTATGAGAAGTTGGAAAAATATGTGAGGTGATCTGGTGAGAAGTCTATTGCTTTTTCGGTTTTCCCCAAATAAAATTCTTTGGGCGGATTGTAAAAAGATTGTTTTTCCAATCACTTTCCAACATTTTATCATACAGGCCCTAAGAAGCCATACATGTTCTTGAAGCCATATATGATGGTATCAAGGGCAATTTAGGTTAACTTTTTTGCAAAAATATAATTTAGGTTAATTCTGTTGTCTTTTTTTTCTTTGTCCAAATCCAGTTTTACCTATTTAGCTATGCTGAAAATTAGATGTGTTAAGAGAATGGCAAAGCTTCTTCATTTCTCTTGTCCTTGAAAAAAATATGAGTTTATTTTCTTGTTACTTTTTTTATTCATGAAAATGAATGTTGATTTTCTCATATAATTTAGCATATGATTTAATAGCTGCTGCAAGGCTGAGTATTGATTCATTCCCATTGTCAAAGAGCACATGCTTATCAACAAAAAATGCAATTCTATAAATGCATATAGAAGTTTCCAATATGATTCAGACATCGCAAATAACAACGGTGTACCTTTGGCCAAGATGGAGTACTAAATCTCATGACTAATTCCAGATTTGGAAGGACAAAAGTAAAAAAAAAAACAATAGTTAAATATTTGGAGGAAAAGTTGGATTTAAGGTTACAATTGCATAAATGAGCCGAGTGTGAAAATAAAATTATGATAATACTCTAAGGTTGTCAAAATTGAAAGGGAAAATGAAGTCTAGCATGCATTTACTAGGGTAGGGGCGTAACATTCTGTTTCTTGGACACGCGGTATTGGCCAACCACACAAGTATGGTTGCGCTCAAAAGGTTCAAGAGTGATTTGTTCAATGAGCTTGATTTGTTCTTGTCTTAGGATATTCACTTCGTGGGCAAACACAGCCTCGGCTGGAGCAGTTGAATCTATGCAGCTCGCCTTAGAAAATCATTAATAAATGTGTCAGGACAGCAAAGTTTTAGATCATCATATACCAAATACACAGCCAAAATATTTCAACCATATGACTTATATAGCCAAATAAGATTTATTAATTCTAGACCATTACTACGTTGAAGTTAGTAAGCGCATATAGAATAGAGAGATGTCAATGAGGGATCTACAATTCATACCTTGATTGACATAACAACATGGCCTCCAACTTTCAAGAAATATGATGCATTCAGCCCTATAATCCTTGCCTGCAAACAGAGCATTACATAAGGCAAATTCAAAACTCTATCACCAAATACTCACACAAGCAAAATAAAAATAAAAAAAGAAGATAGGAAAATAATCATTAAAGCAAAAAAACGAAACCTGATCAGGCTGAGCAACGTCAGAAAATATGACATCAACCATGCCGACAAGAATGCGGTACTTGGCAGGATGTCTAGCGTCTTCAATAATAGGTACAACATTAGTTCTCTTCTTTGACATGTTCACCAAATCCCGTCCACTTCTGTGAGAAAATTCAACTGCATATACCACTCCCGTCTAGGAGAAAAATCAATATTTAGTGCCAATTATCAGAATAATAAATAACATAGGGAAACCTGATTATACATTATCTTGAGAAGAATGACATCTTACGGGGCCAATAAGATCAGACACATGAGAAACAGTGGTTCCCGAAGCAGCTCCTAGGTAAAGGACCCGAGCACCTGGTTTCTGGATCCAATAATTTATAAGAAAATCAGATTCCCTCAAGAGTAGCAAGCCCTGCATAGTTGTTTAAGGCTCAAGGCACTCGAAGGTCTCTCTAGATAATATAGTGAGATTTGATACATTGATTATGCATACTGAAATATCTCCTGCCTAATGGACCTAATAGAACACTTGGTTGGACTTCACACTTTTTTAAGAGAAGACAACTTTCAAAATAAATTGTTACTAGAGTGAGATTTGATACATTGGTTATGTGACAAAAGAGAAAGTGGATTCTTAATTAAACTGGGAGGGATATAGTACATTAGTACAATTGGACTACATGGACATTGTACATCTCTCGAACGAATTCAATGCTACTTCTTCCCCTATATTTACTAAACAAAAATAATATGTCTTCCAAATCAAAAGTTTATTATTGCATATACGTGAGTAGAAATTAATTGTAGCTGTAACTTCTCATGGTTCAACATAACTAAACTTGTAATTATGTTCAATCATGTAGATATGCGTATACTTAAACAATATATACAACAAACTTACCATGTGGATATCCTCTATACCACCAAGAATAGCTGCTGCCAACTTAGAACGGAAGGGATTCCATACCCTATATTCTACCTTTGTTCCATCTCCTGCTTCATTCTGACAAATCGTTCATATATATTTATAAATAAAACAACAGATATATATATATATATATATGTGTCAAAAATTTTGATTACGGCTAACTAAGACTACACACCAAAAACAGAAAAAGTATAAGAAACTGGAACAGAGATTAAACCGGATGAGAGGTGACCTGAACAGAGATTTTCTTCTCATTATAAACAGATTCGCCGGGATTCATATTCTTGGTACAAATGGCATCTTGCCCTGCCCCCTTAACAACGAACACTCCCTCGTGTCTATGAGCCTCAACCGTAAATTTCTTTCCTCCCTTTATTCCTCCCTTCGTTCCTCCTCCACCTCTTCCCCGGCCGCCACCGCCTCTACCCCTTCCTCCACCGCCTCTACCCCTACCTCCACCGCCTCGGCCCCTACCTCCACCCCTTGCACTTCCTCCGCCGCATTTTATGGCACTGCCACCACCTCTGCCTCTTCCTCTGCTAAAACCTCCCCTGCCTCCACCTGTATCCCAGTCTCTTCCACCATAGCCTCCTCTACCGCCACGACCGCTGCCACGACCACCACCACCACGACGGCCTGCAAAACTCCAACAAAATTTACTACAAGTTTTCTAACTTTAATAGATAAACGAACAATAAAATAATACAGTAATTTTTTTTTAACATAAGTCAAAGAACATAGAACACAGAATGACGCTTGCAGAGCAAGAATTCAATTGAGTACCTCTAGTTAAAGGTGGTCTCATTGTGATTTACGTAAAGCCGAATACTTGGCCAAAGGGTTCTGTGGGACGTAGAGAAGAAGAAAAAGAAGAACGGGTTTTGGGGTGCTTCGTTAATGCGCGAAGATGGAGCAGTTTTGATGGAGGTTACATTACATATTAGGGTTTAGGGTTTTACGTTAATTGTCTCTTTTTATTAACTTATTTAATTTGGACCAAAAAAAAAACTTATTTAATTAAATATGTAATCAGTAGGATTTAGGGGATTTTATACTTTAACAAATTTAGGTGTTCAATTTTTATGAATAAAATCTGGAGAAATTGAATTAATTAGCATCTGAAAATACACAATATTTTTTTTGTGTGCAGGTAAAAGCACCATTGTTATTAAAATTTTGCACCTGTTTTTCAAAATCTTGTGTCTTAACTATTAAAAAAATAGCAAATTAGGATTTGGTCCAAGCTTTAAGGGTCTCTTTACTCAAATTCAACGCATTTAATAAACTAGTGAATAGTCTAATTTTTAAGATTTAACCCAATTTTTTTCTTCATAATTTCTAGTATTTTTAAGACTAATTTGACTAAATTATCCTTAATTAATAATAAATATTTATCACTTTAATAGCGTTTATCCTTAACTCTAACACAATTAATAATAGATATTTATAACAAATATATATATACCAAGATTCTTTTTTAAATTAGTTAAATAACAAACAATACAAATGAATTAAATGCTACATACTCTCTACAACTGTTATTCGTCCATGTATACCTTCCAGAGAAATATAGCAGTAAAAAAAATACATATTTACAGTATCAATCATCAACGTCAAAGTCTAGCAATAATGATTGTTAGATCGTTTATTCTAAGATTAGTAAATTCTTTCTTCCCTCTCTTTTGAACCTTTCTCTCTGCATTCACTTACATTTAACATTCTTGAGCTTGATACTTTTAATATGTCTGTCTTTTTAATTTTGCTTTTGTAATGTTTTTTCTAATATAACTGTATTTTTAGTTTGACTTATATATCGTCTTTTTTAATATGAATGTATTTTTTTTGTTTAACTTATATAGTGGCTGTTGAAATATGACTGTGTTTTTAATTTTATTTGTATATTTTTTTTTAATATGACTACATTTTTAGTTTTATTTATATGTAATATTTACTACTAATATGTCTTCTATCTGCCACAAGTTTTAATGTTTGATATTTTCTGTAGGTGGCATAAATTTTATAGCCCAACCCACTAAGATAACTTGAGAAACAAGTTAGAGTGAACAAAAATGGAGGTGAGGTGTGACAAGAGAATTTTTTTGGTACGGTATGTTCCTCGGTAGTGTTTATGCTGATCTAGTAGTACGTCCTTCGTTTGTGTGTGTGGCTACTGCATTAAGCTCTTAAGGTAATATCAATAGTGTTACAAGTTTTCTCTCTCTAAAACAGATTAAGTAAACTAGTAATTATTTACCCAAATACTCAGCAACCAACCCCTTTTTCGAGCCTCCCATATTCTATTTATATGTATAGAATTAGGGTTACAATTACTCATTAGGGTTGATGGTAAAATAACTAAAGATGGTAAGACTTGGATAACACTCCAGCCTTTATTTCCTTATCCATTATTAACAACTTCTGAATTCTTACATTGGTAGTAGAGCAGTGGAGATTTGTACGATTCTATACAGACCCATACAATTTGGCATGATCCTTTCCACATATTTCTCACACATTCCATATGTGCTCCGCATGTGTCATTTGCAAATGCACCCTCCCCAGGGGTCTCGGTCCCGATTATCCGTCTCGGCGTACTCAGACATCCTTGCTTCGACATGTCTTCTAGCTGTTTTTCTTCGTTTTTTGGTCCGTTAGCTTGGCCTAGGGTATGGGCCTCTGAGCAAGTTGAGTCGGCCCAGTTTACTTTAACCAAATTTTATGCTCCCTCATTTTCTAAAAAGATTATGTTTTTAGTTTTAATTTTATAATCTCTTTTTTAATGTAATTGTAATTTTAATTTTACTTGCATATAATATTTGTGTCTAATAACATAATATATGTTATTGATGCCCCAAGTTTAATATTTGATATTTTATATTTATTACAGGTCAACTTCTTCTTTTTTTAATTGTTTAAATTTAAACTAATTATTTACCTAAAATTATTAATTTTCTTATAACGTAGGTTAAAAGCAAAATAATTTAAATTTACTGGGCTAAAACTAAAAGCCCCTAAACGAAAGGCAACTATATTGAAAAGCTACTACGTAGCTACTAGCTAGCAGTCCAGCCATGTCTCTTTCGAGTTTCGAGCTAGCTAGCTGTTAATGTTTTGTAAATTACAAATCAATTTTGACCTTTTCACTTTTTTAAAAAATACATTAATTTTTAAATTAAGTAATAGTCAAAAAAATGTTGCATATTTAATATTGTGAAATTTAATATATTAATTATAATTTTAAAAAAAATAAACTGGATTTATAAACAATATTTTTTTTTTCATCCGAAAAATATTTTCTCGCACACAAACACATTTTTTTCTAGTAGCCTAGATACTCATATTTACTCTAATCTCCTTGACCTTGGTGGATCCAAAGTTACACCAGATGTGCAATTTATTGTAACAAACAAGTATATAGTCTAAATTGATTCGAATTCTATAATTTTTAAAATAGCTATTTTTCTTCAATAAAATAAAATAAAATTTCACTTAGATTGTTTTAAATTAAACCAAACAAATTTTAGCTTTGAAATATAATTATAGGATTTTGTCCAAATTCAGCACAGCTCATCTTATCCAAAAATCCAACACAATGGGAAGATCTTTTCAGCCTTCTATCAGTGGAGTTTACTTGAATGATCTTTCTTCGACAAAATATGAAGTTAAACTTTTGAGTTCTCTATTTTTAAATCAAATGTATCAATGCAGATCTTGATTCTTAATTTCTTTAAAGGCTAATTTCATCACAAATAATTTGCGTTTCATAAATCTTAATTTGCTTAATGCTATTCCTAGAGTTGCTAATACAGCGGTGAATTAAATAACCAAATTTTTAAAGACGGGGGGAATTTCTCTTGCTACCCCAGATCCCAGTCTGGACAAAGCCAGTTTGGGGCTTGTAGGGCTTAGCCCAACTTGATTTTTCTAAAAAATAAACTAAGGCTCCATTTGATTGCAAAGTGAAAAAAAAAAATTTTGAGTTAGTTTTGATAAAAAGATGGAAAATAAGTTGTGTGATAGAGGTGATATGCTCTTGATTTTTAAGTTTTTCCATGAAAATTTTTTCTTTGCTTGGTGGTGAGTAAAAATTTTTTACCAAAAATATTGAAAGATGGGGGATATATACTAATAAAATGAGTAACATCTCTAACCTTATTTTCTATCTTTTTACACAAACTAATTAAATTTATTTTCCTTTTCCATCTTTGCAATCAAATGGAGCCTAAATATATGGTGTATTTATATTTGTATATATGTATATATATATTTCATATAATAGACAAGAAGTATTCTCGCACAGTGGTTGTAACGTGTTATAAAGTAAGAATTGCTCAATAATCACGTGTTTAAGCGTTTTAGCTTCTTAGGATCTATTTAATAACATCACGGAAAAATAAAATAAAAATAGGTGATTTTTGTGAAAAGTTGAAAAATAAGATGAGGAGATGTCTTCTAATTTTGTAACTTTTTCATGGAAAAAATTTCTTTAGTGGTTGAGGAAGAAATTTTTTTTACAAAAAATAATGAATGATATATAGATGACTTCTACTAAAAAATAAGCATAATATGGAGAGTATCTTATCACATGGCTCGACTTATTTTCTAACTTCTTACGTACATAAATCAAGTATTTTTCTTATTATTTTCTATGTTGTTATCAAACGGAGCCTTAGACTTCCATTTTTATTTAGTTTTCCTCCTTTTGATTGATTTATATTTAATTTGTTTTTTGAAAAATAGAAAATAAATTTAATTTCAACCCCACCTTTTATTATTATAGTGGAATTGGGTAAAAATAAGAATGTATTTTGAGAAAATTCGGGAAATAATATTTTTCTGAAATAAGGCCTTATTTTTTAATTGTTGTTAATGTAGGATCTCTGCTTATCAAATATTTTTTCAAATGAGGTGTTTGACTAAAATTGTGTTATGTGCAAACTTAACTTTGCACAAATTTGTACAAAGTACAAACTTAACTTTGCAATACAAAAATTGAATGCAAAATTTATTTTGCATGATGTGTTTTTATTTTTTTAACAAATATATTTTTATGTGTCACTTGTGTAACTCTAAAGCAATATAATTTTTAAACATAGCAAAACTAGTAAGTATAATTTTAACTGGAAATGGGGCGAAATGTCTTGTGTAACAATATTTTTCGCAAAAAAAATCCAAGGAAATGATATTTTTTTGAAATAAGGGTGTGTTTTTTTAATTTTTTTTTTCTAAAAATAAAGACCCGTTTATCAATTGTACGTGTTTTAAATTAAAGATTTTGACTAAATTGTGTTTTGTGCAAACTTAACTTTGCAATCCGAAAAATTTAATACAAATTTGCTTTGCATATGCGTTTATATTTTTTAACTAGTATATTTTTATGTATCACTCAGGTAACTCTAAAAGAACATCAAATGAACCTCAATATATAATAATGTATTAGAAAATAAGGACTGAAAACTTAACTTTGCATAACCTAAAAAAGTTATCATGTGTGATTTATTAATAAATGGGATTAAATTTTTAAAATAACTCTAAAGCTAAGTAATTAAACACTTAGGTATAGTAATCTTCTAAAAAAGATACAGTGCAAACTCAATTTTGTACAAAATCATAAAATATTACAATTCGAAAATATACTACAAAATTAACGTTGGATACTGTAAGTGGTGTTTTATTGTCTCAATACAGGTCCGGCCCAAACTGGAAGAATGATCACTGGACCTCTCTCTTTTCCTCCCCTTCTTTTTGTTTTTCTTTTGCCCCCCTGTTTTTGTGGACATCCTTTTCTATTTATACTCTTACATTTCGTGTTTCCCAAGATGAATTAGGTCACTGGTGAAATTACTATATGGGGCATTTTTAGGGTTTACGTGGCACTACCTTCTCTCTCCCTCTGTCAAGAAAATAGCTGTTATAACTAACCTGCCTTCACTTTACACGTGTTGATCAGCCATTCGTTGGTACGGTAATCCCTCATCATGGGACGACGCCAGTGAATATTCTTTCCTCATTGATGAGCTGGCTTGTACGTATATATCCTTATCCATATACCCAAAGTTACTCATAAATATATCATCTTTGATCGGCGTGATCCTCTCGTGTTCGGCAGATTTGTCTTTTTGCTCGGCGGTGATTCACACGGTTCCCTTGTGCTTATTGGATTTCATCCGTGACTCCTTTCATTCCTTGGGATGTTCGGGTCGCGCCTTGTATATTCGGCCCATGAGGGGATTTTGGAACTAATTCGGCCTAAGAACAAAATGTTCAAAACTATACTCCCACAATTGCCCCCCAAGCCTTCGAGTCATTGTATTCCCATGAGTTCGAAGGCTTAATCTTCTTCAGAACAACCCTTTATCTTTATTCCATTTTATTATATATATATGTTTTTGAAAAATTTTAAAGTTTGTGGACAAATTCCATGTGTCAGATTACTAATCGCTGGTTCTGGTTGAGCATCATGAGATAGCTGTTAAATCTCATTAATTGAAGATCACTTCTTGCACACAACCCAGCGAAGCACGAAACGTCTCTTGGAGGGAAACAAGGAACAAAAACATCCTTTTAAAGGGAGAGGTATAATTCTTTCAACCCTAAATCTTACTTCTTCATTTTCTTCTCATCTTCGTCGAAAAAAAAAAAAATTTGACATCTATATTTGATTGTTTTGTTTTAGCTCGTTTCATCGAATTAGTTGTTCGTCTTTTTCATCAGCAGTTCCCATTTCTCTGTAAGTTTCTAATTTCTCGTTCCCTATTTTCCCCTTTTTAATTTTTTGCGAAACCCTAGTTCTTGTTATCGTTGTTTTTCGTCGATCATCATGAGGGGAAGATACGCCTTGAATACCGATGCGGACAGGTTGGAATTCGAGAGGGTCTATATCCCCAATGGGATTTCTTGGAGAGAACCGGGGCCTCGTGAGGACGTTTTTAAGGATATAGAAATAGGTTTGCTCCCATCTCACAACGAATATCCCATTTACACATCCTTCTTCAAGGTTGCTGGGTTGAGGGTTCCCCTTGATCCTCTATTAGTAGATTTTTTGAGGGATACCCGTTTTCACTTGTGCCAACTGACTCCGAATGTGCTCAGAATTATTTTGGGCACATCTGAATTGAATAGACGTCTTAACCTCAACCTTGGGTTGAAGGAAATCAAGTATTGCTACCTTCTATCTGAGTCCGAAGGTAAATGGAACTTGAGGGCGAGACCCAATTCTCCTTCCATTATTGAGGGGCTTGCGTCATCTCATAAGGGGGCCCTTAACGACATAGTCCTTCTTACTGGGAATATTGAGCCCGATCCAGTTAACAAAAGCGTCCCTAGGCACTTCGGCGCACCTGGTTTGCATTTTGTTTATTATGGATGTTATGTTTGCATTTCTTGTTCACCAACTGTTTGATGTTTTATTTTAGTTGGTTCTCTTTTTTTTTTTTAGTTGGTGGAGCGAAGAGGTGTTTCAGTAAACCGCTTTTGGACGAGCTTAACCTTGACCATCTGAACGCAGCTATTAACTATGACGGGCCTGATAAAGTAGGGCTTTCTCGCCATCCAAGATTGGCTCACGTTCTTCTGAATTATACTCCCCCGTATGCTTCCTTTTCCAGCCGCACTAATATTATCAAATGGGTTGGTGCTCCCCTCGTGGATAAGGATGAATATGACTTTTTCAGAAATCATAATATAGTCAATCCCTGGGTGGTTCAAAAAAGTGAGGGTATCCAACGGCGTATTCTTGCTGGGGAATCTCCAGACTTAGAATTTCCGGGATTTTTGGTTACCCAGGAGACTAGAGGCAAGGGGAAGAAAAAGAAGAGTAAGGGGCCGGCAGTCGAAGTAGCTTTTGCCCCTCCGGTAGGTCGTCCCGTGCTGCAGGCCGAGAATACCGAGGGTGTTTCTGTTGCAGAGCCGAGCATCGCCATTCCGATTTCGAGGAGGCGTGGTGCGGCTTTAACTGCTCCTATTGGAGAAACTGAAGTGAACTCTCCCGACGAGGAAGAGTTAGAAGAGGTTGAGGAACCTCTATTGCGAAGGAGATCTAGGAGCGGGGTGCATATTCCTGAATATTCTAATACGGAGATGGCCGGTCGGCGCAGCGTTTTGGACTCCTTGAATGCTCGGCTTTATAAGGATAGGGCCTCGGGGAGTTCGGCCACTCCCCCTACTAAGAAAAGGAAGGTGGCTCGGGAAGAAACTCCCGTCATTGAGGTTGAAGAAGAGTCGGTCGTAGAAGAAACTCGTGCTGGTGTCTCCTTTGATGCAGACGTTGAGAGGGCTGGGCCTTCAAGGAATTCTCCTCCCCCAGTTGAGGAGGAGGAAGTGGCTCGTGAGGACGCCGAGCATGTGGTCGACTCGTCCCCTCCTCCTGAAGCAACTGAGGCCCAGGAGGATATTCCTTCTGAGGAAACTCTTCCTGAGGAGTTCGTCATTAAACCTCGGATAGCTCATGATCAAAGGCCTGTTAACATAAGGGATTCGGCTTTGACAAGCAGTAGGGTTGCGCACGCTTTAGCAACTGCTATGGTTTTGCCAGAGGACGGCAAAAAGCTGGGGTCTGTTTCCCTCTCCGAGCTGGAATATAGAGGCTTCCAGTGTCAAGTCGGCGTAAGATATTGTTTCCTGCTTTTATTGAGCTTTATTATTCTCTTTCTAACGATTTTTCCTGTTTTGGTTTGAACTATTTTTCGATTTATTTATTTATATTATATTTTTTTTTAGTCAAATCAATACTTCGCCGAAATGATTTCTCGACATAAGCAAGCCAGAAAAGATCATAAAGCAAAGGTGGCGAGGCTAAAGAAGGACATTTCGGAGGCCAAGAAGGAAGCTAAAGAAGCTAAAGCCGTGGTCAACGATGTGACCAACCAACTTTCTTCCCTTCAGGCCGATTATCACAATGTGACGAGGACGGCCGAGGAGAACAAAGCTTATTTCGATGGCCAAGTTCAAATTCTTCAGGCTCAGGTTGCCGATCTTCAGAATTCTCTAATGCTAGCTCAGAATGGTAAGGCTCAAGCTGTAGCTAAAGCCAGAGAGGAAGAAAAAAAGGTGGCCGAGGCAGCGTTGGAGGAGCTTAGGTCTCTTCATTTTGAAGAATTAACCAACGCCGAGACGATGGGTTACAACGAGGCCTCCGATGAAGCAGTAGACCAGATTATAAAGATAAAAGATATGATCTATAAAGCTGGTTATGAACTTGGTTTATCTGCTGCAGGGGTTGTCGAGGGGGATTCTCTTTTCGATAAGACAGTTCTTTGTCCTCCAAACCTATTCGTTCCACCACCCCCTGCTCTAGGGTCAGACCAGGAAGGTGTTGATGTTGCCGATGAGGGAGAGAATTGAGTGATTTTTTTTTATTTTTTTTTTTTGTAACAAAATATTTTGGAAGGACGATATTTGGTGAAATATTATAATGAAGTATTCTTTGCACTGTCCGATTATGGCTTTTATATGACACGAGTCTTCTTTTGTCGAGCATATTTCTCTTTATGTATATCGTACTCGTACTTTGATTTATTATTGATCAGTTGTGATTATGCCCCACAGTAGGCCACGTGGGCGTTATGGAACAGCCACTGTGTAATTAAGTATAGGGGGTTTTTTGTATATGCCCCAAATCGACTCTTCGAATGAAGAGAACAATAAATGACACATGCAGAAGGCATTAAACAGTGAATGCTTTCTCGTATTTCTAGGACATTCAATGCATTGGGTCTTTCGATCCCCTATATAATCCCTACCTGACTGCTTCGTTGTTAATTCTTTTTTGTGCGTGACTAGAAAACAGTCCTAGTTTCAGAGTTTTCTTTTAATGGCGGATCTGAGTGATGAAACTATTTTCGATGCCGGTTCTCCATTCGTTGAAGAGGTGGATACTACGGAAGTGGTCAATATGTTAGAAGCTTTTCTTCGTCTTAAGCGAAAACATCGTCGTCTAAGGGAAAAGTATGACCGCCTTGCCGGTCGATTTCTCCGTTTGAAAGAACGATTTGTGTCTTTCAAACGGAGGTGGTCCTCTGGAAGAGAGCTTTGACAAAATTAATAAACAGCTTGAGAAGGTCATGAGGGTCACCGCAGGCGTAGCTTTTCATGGAGATGACTTCTTCTCTCTCTTTTTTTTTTCTTTTTTTTTTTCTGGGCCTTAAAGTCCCACCAAGTGTATCTGCGTTTTGAATTAATGGAATTTCTGGGGCTTGAAGTCCCACCAAGTGTATATGTGTTTTGAATTAATGAAATATTACTTTGTAGATATTCATTGCCTTGCAACTGTCTCTATTGATTGTGACGAATAATTCCTGTTTAGTTAGTGAATGATTTGACTAATTCGGAACAGAGTCGAGTGTAAGCAGATCTTTTTCGTTCGCAACATACTTGTTTAATCTTTTGAGTCACAACCTCTTGTTGGTTACGTTTGATGCTTAAGCCGATCAAGGCCTTGTTTATTCGTATTTTTATTGCCTTGTTTATATAATTGTCTTCTGCGTAAGAATGTTTTTCTTTTTTTTTTTATTTCGATGCCTTGGCCGAGCAAGATATTTTGCGATTGCCATCCGTAAAAGAGGGTCTTTTTTGTAATTTTGATGCCTTGGCCGAGCAAGGTCTTATACGATTGCCTTCTGTAGAAGAAGGTCTTTTTATAGTTTTGATGCCTTGGCCGAGCAAGGTCTCATACGATCGCCTTCTGTAGAAGAAGGTCTTTTTATAGTTTTGATGCCTTGGCCGAGCAAGGTCTTATACGATCGCCTTCTGTAGAAGAAAGTCTTTTTATAATTTTGATGCCTTGGCCGAGCAAGGTCTTATACGATCGCCTTCTGTAGAAGAAGGTCTTTTTATAATTTTAATGCCTTGGCCGAGCAAGGTCTTATACGATCGCCTTCTGTAGAAGAAGGTCTTTTTATAATTTTGATGCCTTGGCCGAGCAAGGTCTTATACGATTGCCTTCTGTAAAAGAAGGTCTTTTTTAAGATTTTGATGCCTTGGCCGAGCAAGGTCTTATACGATTGCCTTCTGTAAAAGAAGGTATTTTTTAAGATTAGATAGAACACAAAAATAGAATATCTTTATAATTTCCAAATTTTCAAATCGGCTAGAGTAATGGAACCCAATCTTTGGGATTACTATTAGTGAAAATATGCTCTTAGATTGGCCACATTCCAGGGGTTTGGTACCGGACGACCCTCCATATCCTGTAGACAGTAGGATCCGGTTCCAGTTGCCGAGGTAATTTCGTATGGACCCTCCCAATTCTGCTGGAGTTTCCCGTGACTGGGCTTGATTGCTGTGCCAAGTACTTTTCTCAAAACCAATTCTCCTATCTTAAATTCCCGTAATCGGGCATTTGCTTTGTACTGTTTAGCCAAGGTATTCTGATAATTCGCCAGATGGATTGCAGCTATCTCTCTTCTTGACTCGGCCAGGTCTAATGCTTCTTCCATCTTCTGATGATTGTTCCCCTCTTCAAACTGGGATGTTTTCAAGGTAGGTAAGCCGACTTCCAGAGGAATGATTGCCTCCGTTCCGTAGGTTAAAGAATAGGGGGTTTCCCCGTTGATCGGCGTGGTGTTGTCCAAAAGGCCCAGAGTACAGATGGTAGTTCTTGCGCCCATTTTCCTTTCTTTTCCTCTAATCTCTTCTTCAGACCGTCCAGGATTATCTTGTTTGATGCTTCGGCCAGGCCGTTGCCTTGGGGATAGGCCACACTAGAAAAGCGTTGTTTAATCCCGTAGGCGTTACAAAATTCTTCAATCCTTTGGTTCTTGAACTGAGTGCCATTGTCGGAGATTAGTATCCGTGGAATGCCGAACCTGGTGATGATGTTTTTCCACAAAAAATTTCTCACATTAGATTCAGCTATGTTTGCCAAGGGTACTGCCTCTATCCATTTCGAGAAATAATCCGTGTCGACCAGAAGAAATTTTTTGTTGCCTGGAGCCCGCGGGAAAGGACCCATGATATCCAGACCCCACATGGCAAAGGGCCAGGGGCTAACAATGGGATGAAGGGTGCTAGCATGTTGGTGAATCATTGGGGCGTGTTTTTGACATTTGTCGCACTTTTTCACGTATTCTACGGCGTCTTTCTGCATGTAGGGCCACCAATATCCTTGAGATCTGGCCCTGTGGGCTAGAGATCGGCCCCCCGTATGACTACCGCAACTTCCTTCATGCAGTTCGAAAAGGGTATGCTGAACCAGCTTTGGGTTAACACATCTGAGATAGGGTCCTGAGAAGGATCTTTTGTACAGCTTTTGCTCGGCGGATAACCAATATCTGGTGGCTTGGGCTCTGACACGATAAGCTTCAGTACTGTTGACCGGGAGTGACCCGTCTCTCAGATGATTAATGATGGGGTCCATCCAACTGACACCCAAGTTTGTTTCAACGTTGCACACAGTTGGTCGTTCATTCGCTTCTATGCTCGGCGCTGGCACAAACTCGACCTCTACTGTTTGTTTTATTTTGGAGTTTACTGCCGAGGCCAGAGTGGCCAATGCATCCGCATAGGAATTGCTTGCTCTGGGAAACCTTTCAATATACACGGAATTAAATTTCTTTAACATCTTTCGAGCCAGATTCATATACGCTGCCATTCGTTCATTTTTCGCCGCATACTCCCCGGTCAGTTGATTTGCCACTAACTGAGAATCGGAATTGATTATCAAATCCTGGATTCCCAGTTGCATGGCCTTTTTCATGCCCAAGATCAGAGCTTCGTATTCAGCCTCATTGTTGCTTGCTTTGAAACCAAGCCGAATTGCTTGTTCGATGATGGCTCCTTCTGGAGTTTTAAAGACGATGCCGACTCCCGACCCGCCACTTGCTGATGACCCGTCAATGTTCAGGTGCCATGGAACTAAATTTGGAGCGGGGGCTGTTGTTATGATCGGCTCGCGTTGTTCTGATGCCGTCAGTTTCTCATCTCGACTCTGCCCACAGTTTAACAGTTGGCCTTGTACCGGAACTTCAGTGTTCCCCGTGAATTCGGCAATAAAGTCGACAAGTACCTGCCCTTTGATCGCTGTCCGGGGAACGTATTCAATATGGAATCTCCCCAATTCAACTGACCATTTCTCCATTCGTCCAGACAAATCGGCTTTTCTGAGGGTTGCTTTGATCGGACTGTTAGTAAGCACTTTGATAGGATGAGCGTCGAAGTAGTGCCTCAATTTCCTGGATGCTGTTATCAATGCTAATACAAGTTTTTCCAAAGGCAGGTAATTTAATTCAGGCCCTATCAAGCATTTACTAGTAAAGTATACAGGCTTTTGCACAGTACCGTGTTCTCTGATTAGGGCCGAACTTACTGCCCGATCAGAGGAAGCTAAATACATAAAGAGTTGTTCGTTGGGATCAGGGATGGATATTAGCGGTGGGCTGGTCATATACTGCTTCAGCTCGTCGAGAGCTTGATCACATTCTGAGGTCCATTCAAACTTTTTTGTTCTCTTTAAAGATTTAAATAAAGGCATGCATTTATCAGAACATTTCGAGATAAATCGGTTTAGGGAAGCAATCATACCCGTGAGTTTTTGTAGCTCCTTCAGGGTTGTCGGCCTCTGAATGTTAGTAATTGCTTGTACTTTTTCCGGATTTGCTTCAATTCCTCGGCAGTTGACCAGAAATCCCAGAAATTTTCCCGAACTAACCCCGAATGTACACTTTGCGGCATTTAGCTTCATTTTGTAGTGCCTCAATATCTCAAAAGTCTCGCCCAAGTCGCTAATATGATCGGTTTCTTGTCTACTTTTCACCAGCATGTCGTCTACATAAACCTCCATGGTTCTGCCGATTTTACCTCGGAACATTTTAGTAACAAGCCGTTGATAAGTAGCTCCCGCATTCTTGAGACCGAAGGGCATGACTTTGTAACAATATAACCCCATTGTGGTGACAAAAGCGGTAGAATTCTGATCTGGACCATATAACGGGATTTGGTGGTACCCCGAATAGGCGTCCAAGAAACTGAATCTTTGATGACCGGCTGCCGAGTCTACCAGTTGATCGATTCTGGGCATTGGGAAATTATCTTTGGGGCAAGCCTTGTTCAAGTCAGTGAAGTCAACGCACACCCTCCATTTTCCGCTCTTCTTCTTAACTACCACAGGATTGGATATCCATTCCGGAAAGTCAGCATCCCGTATAGCTCCAGCCTTAAGCAATTTTTGGACTTCCTCTTCCACGGCCATAGCCTTTTCAGGAGATGTTCGGCGCGGTTTCTGTTTAATCGGCTTAAAGGTAGGGTTTGTATGTAATCTATGACACATTTCGTCCGCCGATATCCCGGGCATCTCATGCGGTTGCCAAGCAAATACGTCAACATTTCTTCTCAGAAAATTAGCGAGACTTTGCCTTTGTTCCGTTGTGAGGCTGCTGCCGATCAAAAAATATTTCTGCATTCCGTCCGATCCTTCCACGGTGGGGATTTTGAGTAGGTCTTCAAAGACCCTTTCTTTTGGTCGTCCCCTGACCCCATTATCAACAGGGGGACCGCTCTTTGATTGCTATTGACAATGTTCCTTGCCCTTCCCCTGGTAAGAGGGCTCGGGCGTATTACTTTCTTTCCCGTTTTCTTGGTTCTCTCGTTCAGCGGTACAGACTGGTCTCGGTCCTTCAAGCCGAACTGTTTCTTTCATTTCTGACTGTGACCCTCTGATTGCCAAATTGAAACAGTACCTAGCGTCCTCTTGCTTGCCTCGGACCACACATACTCCTTTAGGAGTTGGGAACTTTAGTTTCTGATGGAACGGCGAAGCTACCGCCCTCATTTCTCCCAGCCAGTTTCGTCCGAGCAAAGCGTTGTATGGAGATTCGACATTCATCACGAAAAAATTCGTTACTACAACCATTTCTCCAATTCGTACCGGGACACTGACAATGCATATCGGCCAGACCGCGTCACCACTGAAACTATAGATGGGGGAATCCACTTGCCGAACAGACTTGTTCGAAATAAACGGTTTCAGCTCGTTGTACGCTTTCAGATACATCACTTCTGAAGAACTACTCGGATCGATTAGGACGCGTTTGACATCGAAGTTGCAAATATTGGCCATTATAACCAACGCGTCATTATGGGGAACATCTATTCCTTCCAAATCCTCTTCTGAGAAAGAGAGCTGATAGACAACATTGTTCTCCCGATCTCATTTCGGAGGAGCTGATACCGACATGATTTCCTTAACCGGATGAGCCTCTGCCCATAGCCTTGCTCGCGCCAACCGTGCTCGCAAATAATTCCTCGTTGCTTCTGTGCTATTAACAACGCCATGTATGGCTTCGATTGTTCCCACCGCAGGTTTGGCCATCTGAGCCGCATCGCGATTTGCCTTGTCCATTCTCGGTTGTTCATTGGGTTTTGTTTCATCTCGTTTCGTGTACTTGGTTAGTCGGCCTTGTTCGACCAATTCCTCCAAAAATTGCTTCAAAGTCCTACAGGTGTCGGTGGCATGTCCATGGTCTTTGTGATAGAAGCACTTGAGTGAAGAATTCCGCATTTTGGGGTCTCCGAGCATAGGCCTCGGCCATTTGAAAAACCTTTCATCTTTTATTTCCTGCAAGATTTTGCTAATCGGCTTATTAAATACAGTGTTCACGCCTTTGAAAGCGTTTGATTTCCTATCTTCATCAGCATTGTCCTTTCGATCTGTATCTCTCCTATTTTTCTTGTCCTGATTGTCTTCTTTCCGATCGCCGTTCACATTTCTGTCTCTCTTGAAACCCTGCTGTTTGCTCATAGCCTTGTCATCATCTTCCACCCTTGAGAATTCATCAACCCGTGCGAGCAGATCATTGAATGTTTTGGGAGGTCGGCGAGTGAGATCATTATAAATGCCATTGCCATCATGTGGCAAGCCGAACTTGAAAGTGCTAAGGGCGAATCTCGGATCACAGTCCTCTGTCTCTTGATACAATTCGAAGTACCGCTGGGAATACTCACGCAAAGTTTCACCAGATTTCTTTCTGAGTTGGGTCAGGGCTTCGGGACCCTTGATCATCCTACTATTGGTGATGAATCGAGCGGCAAACTGCTCGGCTAGCTCTCTGAAACTGTCAATTTTAGCAGGTGGCAGCTTATCAAACCAACGCAATGCCGTATCTCCAAGGCTCGCGGGAAACATCCTGCACATGAGGGCTTCTTCACCTCTCCAATAGGCCATGACTTGCTTATAGTGGCGAACATGATCGGCTGGGTCAGATCGGCCGTCATATATGCTGAACTTTGGTTGTCCGAATTTTTTCGGGGGTAATGCGTTCTGAATTCGCTCGGTGAATGGGGAACCGTTATCTTCTCCCAGGGCTCTTCTCGCCAATTGCGCGGCCGATTTCTCATCCTCCGTCTTATCGGCGATTGTCGAATGAATTAGTTTTCGCAAATCCTTCTCGGCCCAATTGTTCAACGGGTTGTCCTTTCCATCGACTACTTGGACTGACTTAACCCCTTTAGTACTCTTGCAGATTCCCTTCGTCCCCAAGCGTTCGAAAACGCTGTGATGCCCAGAGCGATTCGGACTGGCTTGACGCTTCTTTTCATTAACAATCTCCTCTCGAAACCCTTTCTTAGAATTGACTTCGTCATGATCATCTTTTGAGGAAGAGACGACTGTCTCGGCCTCTTTGAGCTCGGCCAACTTAAATGGTTCACATATCGTTTTTTTAAGCATTTTCTCTTTGAGGAGTTGTGACAATATTTCATTTTCTCGCCGCAGTTTGGCCATTGCGACTGGTTCGTTTAGAGCAAGGGCGTCCTCTTCGGGATAGTTGGGATCAAAGAGGTTGTTAGATGAGTGGGTTTGTGAATGGTCTAGGTTGGGTTGCCTGGGTGCCGCAGCCACCGGCCTATTTGCAATTGGATTCACATTCGTGTTGAGGTTTGGATCTGTTTCTGGGGCTAAATTTGAATTTTCACCTATTTGTTGACTTCTAGTTTGAACCATTTTAAACAGGCTATGCAAGAGACTTTAAATTAAGCAAAAAACGACTAGAACGTAAGATGGATAAGAGGTATAATGGAGAGGAAATAGTGAGGTGAGTAGAGGTAGAAATCCGATTACCAGGATATGAGAAATAGCTTTTTGTTGCGGTTTCCCATAGACGGCGCCAAATTGTAGGTGGTGTTTTATTGTCTCAATACAGGTCCGGCCCAAACTGGAAGAATGATCACTGGACCTCTCTCTTTTCCTCCCCTTCCTTTTGTTTTTCTTTTGCCCCCCTGTTTTTGTGGACATCCTTTTCTATTTATACTCTTACATTTCGTGTTTCCCAAGATGAATTAGGTCACTGGTGAAATTACTATCTGGGGCATTTTTAGGGTTTACGTGGCACTACCTTCTCTCTCCCTCTGTCAAGAAAATAGCTGTTATAACTAACCTGCCTTCACTTTACACGTGTTGATCAGCCATTCGTTGGTACGGTAATCCCTCATCATGGGACGACGCCAGTGAATATTCTTTCCTCATTGATGAGCTGGCTTGTACGTATATATCCTTATCCATATACCCAAAGTTACTCATAAATATATCATCTTTGATCGGCGTGATCCTCTCGTGTTCGGCAGATTTGTCTTTTTGCTCGGCGGTGATTCACACGGTTCCCTTGTGCTTATTGGATTTCATCCGTGACTCCTTTCATTCCTTGGGATGTTCGGGTCGCGCCTTGTATATTCGGCCCATGAGGGGATTTTGGAACTAATTCGGCCCAAGAACAAAATGTTCAAAACTATACTCCCACAGATACCTTTTAGAGTTTGATCAAAAATAAGCCCACTAATCAATAAATTTACACTAGAGTCAGTTTTTGACTTAAAAATTAAATCACTTTTACTTTAAACCTTGCTTTTGGCGCCGTGAATTCATATATTATGATAAAATTCTAATTTCCAAGTCAATTGTTCTTTTGGTTTTAGTCTGAAATAGAATCAACCACCTCTTCCTTCGCTGCAATATACTTTCACACTTTGTATTGTTTTAGCTATCACCTACTCCGTTAAATATATAGTCTCAACATTTCAAATCAACTATTCAATTTATACTTATAAAAATGTTCAGAGGAGGTCCCAAATATCAAATATATTGCCACCGCTTCCATGCCTCGATCTCACACGCCTATACATTCTTCTGTCTTATATTATTTGAAGGCACATATAAATATGTTATTTGGTAGGTAGCTAGCTTCAATGTCCAACGTAGAAAATTAAGGAGGCATACTAATTGGTTGATAAAAATAATTAAATTTTGTTTTCCTATTAATTAGATGAATTAATTTATATGATTGTCAAAACTAAGCATTTGCGCCGGTTGCACATGTAACCATTAAAAAGGGGTTACCTTAACATCCTATACATTAAATCTAATTATATAATACCAAGTACCAACTGTATATATGATTATAATTCGTAATTAAGTTGATGGTGGGAGGATTTTTTAATTATTGACCAATACGACAATTTAATTGGGTAACTGAACAAAACGGCACATTTTTTTTTATTTGAATTTATACTCAAGTTTCGTGGGGAAGATTCTTAATCATATTTTTAATATAAATTAATTCCATTTACTTCCACAACTTGGAATTATATTAATTAAAGTCTGTCAAATGACTCAAGATATTAGCAACTAAGGTTTGATTCTGTTTGATTATTTAAAATTCCTTCAAATAGCGAGCTCCCATTTGCCCGTTACTTTTCAATTTAGCTATATAGCAGCAATGAGTAATAATGATACTAGTAATGTTTGTCCTTCTAATTAAGTCACAGATTTCAATTTAGGCACTGCTGGACTTATACATGAGTTCAATAAGTTTAAATAATAATAACATAGGTTAGTCATTTTGGAGGAAAACTCAGACTCATTACCATATGAATGTATGGTAATCGTGTGTTGTATTATGAGGCTGACTAGCACATCCTATTATCCTTGGCTTATATGTGGACTGTGGAAGGTAAATTTTAGATATGGGATTCGGGTCAAGGCCCAGGTTTGGTATTTGATCCTGTAACCAAAGCCCATGGAGCTGCGAGGGCCATCTTCTAGCCAATCATACCATCATTTCCATCCAACTAAAGGATTATCAACTGACCATGGGTTGTCGGATAACGAAGGCAAGGTAACTGAGCCAGAAGATAAACAATGAGAAATAACCCCTTTTGTTAATGTGTATAAGATTAGGAATACCTGGGACCTTGGAGTAGTAACCAAGTTTACCCTTTATACTACATGCATATGCAAGAGAGGAAACACTACCAGACTGGGAATCAAAGCTACCGAAGAAACCTACCCCATAAAAAAATAGTCTTCATTTTTGTATTACAATTTTACTGTTCATCACTTATCACCTTTATTATCTTCATCTGATTATCAAATATCTTAATCTCGGCCGATTTCCTTTAAATTGGGCTTAGCTAGCTAGTTTTTAGTCACCCACATGGACAATTTAAAATGGAAAAGAAAATCCTTGACTTTTAAGTGATTATGTGAATTCAATAAACCTAAATAATGAAAACTCGAATAGTTATAGATTAAATGGTTCTACAAACTTAAAACGGAAATCTTGAAACATATATGATTGAAAATTCTTTTGAATTTGAGTTGTAACATGTGTTTTAAGACACACATTTATTAACTGTTAGAATATATTGTTCACATCTATAATTGCCATATTTATAGATTTGACTTTCCCGTATTCTTAATTAGGGATTATATCATTAATTAAGTGATTATATTACTTTATATATAAATTTTCTTAACCATATATAAAGGCTCTCTTTGTATCATTCTAAATAATCAATTCAATATATATTTTTCTCTCATCTCCATTAACATTAACAACTTGTTTATTTATTTGTGAAAGAATAATTTGCACCAGCTTGTAGTAGCAATGATTGGATGCAGTTGGTGAGATTTGCTGTTGGAATGAAATTATCAGTTGGATAATTGGAAAACCTCAAAATTTTAACATTTTTTTTTATAGGATAACGAAAACCATCAAGCTTCATTATATTTGAATGACTTCTCCAGCCAGGAATTATATTTGCTTTTGCATGTATATTAGATGGTACAAGGATAAATAAGTTCACCAAAAATGAACTAATGAGCAATAGCCAATAGCAACAATAGTAATTTAATAAGCAAAGGGATATAAAAGTAAATTACTAATTGAAAGAAAAATTGGCAACAATGAAAAGTATTAAAACTTGAAAGGATATATAAACTATATACAACTAAATATTTGCTAAGACAGTCCACTGAATATATAAAGAGTAATTCTACATGAATTTAAAATTTTAATATATAAATTGACATATCTAAGTCTCAATTTTATTATTAGTTAGAATAAAATATGATATAATTTTTTTAACCAATATATAGTGGCCACATTTAATATGTCAAATATTTATATTAATTTAGAATTATCGCTGAATAAAACTCGGGCATGGAATGGACAATGAATTAGATTTGTTATTTAATTAACCAAATATAATTAGCCATATACGTAATTAAAGGTGCTTAATCAAAGCAAACATTAAAATACAAAGGAACCTTTTTTTTCTTTAGTGGTCCAGATGCCAGAGGGCTAGTACTTGTGATTTAATTTGTATCAAGGGAACAAGTACTCACTAGTTAAGTTAATCTATTATACAAATTAAGGATTTATTATTCACTGATTTAACCGCTAATTTTTACGATCCAAATGTCATAATTGTTTTAAAAAAAATCTAAAGGCCCATTTTATTTGTAAGTTTTTGCTATTTTACTTGCTATTTCGTGCTCTCGGGCACGGGCATACTCATGTATGAGAATCAGTATCCTATTAAATGTTTATTTAAACTTTTTTCTTACTATAAAAAGCAATGTTACATTTATCGAATATTTTTATCACATATTCTTATCGAGATGTATTACAAGAGTTGTACTTTCACAAAATATAACAAAAGTACAATTCATGTAATGCATCCGATAAAAATAGGTAATGAAAATCGTATGTTAAAAAAGTACTTTTCTTATTATAAATGCGTTGTTGACTTGTGACTTTATGGCACACTCTAACATGACCTATATATATATATATATATATATGAGTAACGTTCAACTTTCATATATGTAAGATTAAGAAATTTTACACATCTATAATTTTTTCTTAGATTCATAATTTATCAATTATACCATTAGATAAATTGTTTTTATTTTATATAAAGTATGCAAATTTTCAAATCAATCCGCTATTTGTAAACATATAATCATTACACTTACTTTTACTTAATTTTGTAAGGTTCGTAATTCAATTTATATACATGATTATAATGAGATACTTTTGTATCTTTGATTAACTTAATTTTTTGTATGCTATTTCATAATTAACTAATTCAATAACTAAATTGATAAATTGAATTATGAAATTTACGTATAGTTATTGACGGATGTAGCTTGAACTTTTCCATATATATATATTTGAAAAGAGGAAAAACTACATTTTAAATGAACCTAGCTATTTAATATTTGTTAAAAGGAAGTGAGATAGATAGCTTCTCTAAATTGCGCCTTTAAATTCCAAAGCGTCTAGGTTCAGCTGTCCATAATTAACAACGTACAACAGCTGCAACATCTCTCTCTAATTAGCTCATGTATATATATCAGCGATATTATGTTTAGTACCATCAATATTTACCAATACTAATTAATTCTCTTGTGTAATTGATTAATTAAACGAAATGGGCAGTAGTACTAGTAATAAGGCAATGAAGATGAAGATGAAGGTGAAGGTGAAGAGGGGGTTGTGGTCACCGGATGAAGATGAAAAGCTCAGAGATTACATAATGGAGCATGGCCTTACCTGCTGGAGCTCCGTCCCCATTAACGCCGGTACGTATATATTCTTGAATTAATTAATTAAACCATATATATATATATATATATATATATATATGTATATATAATCTTCCATTAATAGCAGTATTAATTAATCAACCCTTACTACATTAAATTATTAACTAGATTCTAACTCGTGCAATGCTCAAGACGGACGATTTACATTTTACAAATTTAATTATAGTATAGAAAATAAAAATTCACTTCAATTGTTTAATTTGATATGCATGAATACTTGGTAAAAAATGCAAACGACGTAATAAAGAAAGAAAGAAAGAAAGAAAATGAAATACAATACATTCCTTGTGATGAATTATTTATACAAAAATATTTCACACTCTTTACTTGCTAAATTTAACGTGCATAGAGATAATTGAATGATCAATGTCCAAAGATTGGTATAACAAAAATTACCGTTGATCTAGAAACTACAATGTCCAATATAATCAAAGAATCTAAAAATCATAGTAAGGTAGATAATTTTATATCACACTTTGCTATCATCTTTGAGCATTTGTATTTGCTAACTTTATTATCAACTTTCTGCTTGAATTCTTCTCTGTTGAAAAAAAAATAATAATAATACCAAAAACGCAATAACAGTGAAACAATAATAATAATAATAATAATAATAATAATAATAATATTGGTTGGTCATATAAATACATCGAAGGAAGCAATTGATGATAGTGCATGGAATACATCGAAATATAAATAATTTATGCATTGTGTAATGTAAATTTAGTAAACTAAAATTATATTTTTCTTGGAGAAATACATGTAATATATATATGTGTGTGTGTGTGTGCGTGTGTGTATTAATGAAATATACAATTAATAAATATTAATGAAATAAGTACATTTAATAAATATTAATGACATATTGAATGGAGGAACTTCTTCTATAATAGTATTATGTAACTAGTTTTCTACTTGCCAGATGGGCAGGCGTTTTTTATCAATTTTGTACATTTTATACTTTGTTGACTTTGAAATTATGTAAATTAATTTTTTCTCTAATTCTAATTTCAAAATTTGAAATTGAATTCTTAAATACACATTTATAGTACTAGACTAACATATACCCAACTTTATATATTGATGTTTATAAAACTATAATTACATTAAAATTTTAAAAAATACATCAAATTGTCCTTCTAATTCAAACTATTTTCTTGCATTTCAGAAGCCTTGAAAAGTAATGGTTGCTAGTTGGTATGGGTTCAAATTGCATTATAACTGTATTATATCATACATGATAACTAGGAGTTGGGGATTCAAAATTAATCTCAATAATACCAATCGAGTCACATAGTTTTTCAAACTAACTTTAAGTTAGTAGGCCTTTAAAAAAAATTCCCTCCTACCTATAATTTGAAGCACAAGCTTTTCTTGTTTTAAAACATCAATTTGCATAAAACAAACTTTTACATTAACATTCAAAATTGGTTAGGTCAAACACGACATAACGAATGTGCGGCTATTAACAGATTTACGAAGAAATAACAATTTCAATACCAAAATTAACTTGTCAAATTGGTTTATTGAAAAAAGAAGAAGGAACCTATGAAAACCGTAAAGTTAAAATTATTATTTTCTATTCGCAATTGATTTTATATAAAACAATGAACACTTACAACAAAAGAAAAAAGTTCTTAGTTAACGAACTCTTGTTTTTCTTCAAAAAATTATCCCAACTTCTCTTTCTCTAATATAAAGTTGCTCACCTCTATTTCATTAATTTCTTTTTACCTTTTTATCTCTGGTCAAATGAGAATATGAAAAGAAATAATTATAATACTTGAAAAGACCACAATTTTATGAAAAGAAAATAATGAGACATTAATGTAAGGGGTAAATAAGTGCCTTTTTGTAGAAAACACTTGATATAATTAAAAACCTATAATTAATGACATTAATATGGTGGTATGTCAATTAATACAGTAATTTTGGAGATATATAATAATTATATTAGATAATATAGATTATTCGGGCAATTATTATAGTAATTAATAAGAGAGAATGTACTACTTCTTCTAATATTAATTGTGTTATTATTACAGTAATTATTATAACAATTAATAAAAAAGAGGGTATTACTTTGTAATATAGTTAGGATGTGTTTGACGCGCCAGATTAGGGAACCAGATAGAATTATTTAATTCCATCCGGACAGCATAAAACAATTCCACCTCTTAGGTGGTATTCGTTAATCCCCCTCTTGGTGGGATAAGAAGCTTTAGTAGGATAACTAATCTGCCTGGATATCCAATCCCAACGAACACCAAACATGGAATAGTATAAAGTTATCATATTCCACCATCTTATCTTGCACGTTAAACACAGCCTTATAGTATATGATATGATTAGCCTTATTTAGTTGTTGATTTTAATTTTTTGATGTTTAATGTAAATGCATGCAGGTTTGCAAAGGAATGGAAAGAGTTGTAGATTGAGGTGGATTAATTATCTACGGCCTGGATTAAAGCGCGGCATGTTTACTATTCAAGAGGAACAAACCATCCTCACCCTTCGTTCCATGTTAGGCAACAAGTAAGCAATTATATATATATATATATATATCACACTGAATCTAATTAATTTATAGTCACATTTCATGCATCTATAGAATTCCAGAGTAATAAAGGGGCCGGGTCGCAAAACTACGTACTTAAATATTAATAAGTTAATTGAGTTATTCTTTATATGTTTTAATTTATTAGGTGGTCACAGATGGCACACTGTTTGCCTGGAAGGACAGATAACGAGGTAAAAAATTACTGGCACTCTCATCTGAAGAAGAAAGTAACTGCAATTGACAATAACGTTGATTACGCGATTTCAAACATGGACAATATAATTGAATGTTCTTCATCTTCTTCCCTCAAGTCGATTACACAAAACCCGAGTTTCAATTCATTTGAACGCACGGAAGGATCCTTAACAACCACAATTGATATTCTTCCATTGGTCCCACAAGTTTTTAACTCTCCAAAAGAAGATGGGCTTAGCAACTTGCCCAAGCTTTTATTTTCAGATTGGCTTTCCATGGATCAATTTCGAGGCCATCATGAATTTGACATTAATCCACCAATTGAGCCATATCTTTCTAAGGATGCTGTTGGTGGTCAGTATTATCATGAGTTTCAGGGTAGTTTCATCAGTGGTGAATTATTGAACGATGGGTCGTTTGTTAGCGATGAAATTAATCAACAAGCGCCAAGCAATAGTTCAGCTGAAAATGCATTTCATTCGCAGCTCAAATTCAGTGATGAATTTTGTGACGGTGGCTGTGTTGGTTTTGGGTATCGGGATAACTTGTGAGGCGATTTCAACATAAGCATTAATCATATGATGTAAATATGATGGGGGGCGGGTGATTTTTGTGAACTAATCAAACAAGGCATCAAGATTTAATAAGAAAATTTCATCTAACTTTGCTCTGTCTCCCTGCATGTATGATGGTTTGTATTCACGTATACAGAATTTCACATTCGGCTTTAATTATATTTCTGCACTGTAGGCGTATTGTTACTGTATTTATCTTCTTATTTTACAGGCATTCAAGATAGGAAATAAAAAAATCCCCGTGTTCTATTCAGAGACTCTTTCTAGTGCTATATGAATTTTAATGGTTCTCTTAATAATAATATATATATATATAACGTGCCACATAAATGAAATTAATAAGTACCAAAAATCCTGTAACCCATAGCATGTAAATTACAATGGCCTCCTTCGGAATTCGGATTTATTGTCAATTTTTCCTTTTGTGTTTTTCAGAAATTATAATGATCGACCTCCCTCTTGACTTTCTTTAGTTTTAATTCGTATTTTTGTGCATTCTTGAAGTTTTAATCTATGAGAGTCAATTTAATATGAGCAATGTTAAGTTGGGTATTTTTATCAATTATTTTTACCGGCATGCATTATATAAGTTGTACTTTCACAAGATACAACAAGAATATAATTTATTTAATATACCCGGAAAGAATAAGTGATTATAGTTTTTCCTATGTAACATAATTGAAAAATTCTCAGCAAAAGAAAGGCTGTGATTAATAAATTCAAAGAATCAAGGGAGATCACTGTTAGTAAACTCCCGACTCAAGGATGATTATTGTAATTTCTGGAGTATAGATTATCATTAATAAATAAACTGATAGCAGGTAATTGTGATTATCAAAAAAAGAAACTTTGAATTAAAAAAAGAAAAAATAAAAAGAATTGACTCAAATAATATCACATGCATTAATTCTCATTTTTAGCAAAAAAAAAAAAAAAATGGGTCAAATAATATGACGTGCATTAATACATATTTTTTATAACTTTACCGATTTGCTGGGCTTTTTTTTTTCCTGAGTAAATTATATATGGATATAAAAAGTTGACATCAATATGTTAAATGTAATATGACTTTTTTTAACTAATACATGATGACCACATTTGATATGCCAGTTTTTATGTTAGATATTTATGTTTATTAAGAATATTTATTTTTTATTTTGGCATCATAAACGTTTTAAAATAAGGTAAAAGGGCTTGTATGATAATGTTTTTCACAAAAATTATTATATACATTTTATTAATAAATAAGTTTTGAATATGTAATTTGTTAAAATTATTCTAAATCACCGTCAATTAAATATTTACTTATAATAATATGCTAAAAAACATGTAGTACAAACTTAATTTTACATGATTCTATAACAAAATACAATTTAAAAATTTACTGCAAAGTTAGCTTTGCAATCTTTTTATAATTTGGTCAAATATAGACACTTAATTTAAAAATATATTATTCCCTGATTTTTTTGTAAATTTTTTTTTCATAAAAACCCTATTTTTTGATATTCCTCATTTACTAATAATACACAGAGGATATCTCTAAAATTATTGAAAAAAACTCGGGGATATTATCTGTTTTTTCTATCCTTCAGAGGGCCGAAGCCTATTGGGGATATTAATCAAAAAACTACAAAACACTAATTTTAATGGGCCAGGAATTTTGGGCTAAAAAATAAAATGGGCTTTATTTATAGTTTTTAAAGGAAAGGGCAGAACCCAAACCGTGTTCGCAACGCGTAGCATTTTGTATTTCTCTAGAGTGGCGTCAACGTCAACCATGCTATTATTATGCTTCCAGAACGTTTCCTCCACGCCCTTGGATATGCCTTCCCCAAAAAGCCCTCTACCCGGACACACACTTCCTTTCAAGAACATCCATGTAACTAACCAGAAATTTCCATTTGTTCTAAATCGGTACAACTTAAACAAGAAAATGAAAATTTATTTATTTTTCCCCTCCTTCTCCTTCTCCTTCTTTTTTTTTTAATATTAGTTAAGGCCAGCATTTAAAAAATAATTCACCATATAAATTTGCTAACACAAATTAAAAATAGAAAACCTACCTCCCTAAGAAACACCCCACGTTCCAAATTACTCTTTCCCTCGGATTTATCTCCCACAGTTTTTTACTATTATACCCTATAACGTTAGCAGGTTAAAGAATATTTTTTCCTAGCAACATGCTAATATTTCTAAACTCCAAGGGCATTAAATTAAACAAATGCTACAACAGCCAATATAAATATCCAGAACTAAGCTCGATCACACACTATCTTCATATCTAACCTTGTTTCATTTCGTTGGTTTGGTTGCTTCTTCTTCTTCTTCCTTCATCAATGGCGTCCCGTTACGAATTGGAGGTGACAATTATCTCAGCCAAGGACCTAAAGAACGTCAATTGGCGCCATGGCCCAATCAAGCCATACGCCGTCGTCTGGGTCGATCCCAAATCTAAGTGCTCCACCAAGGTCGACGACGAGGGCGACACCTGTCCCTACTGGGACCAGACACTTGTCATCCCTCTCTACGCTCCCATCGAGGACTCTACCCTCTACATCGACATCGTCCACGCCAACGCCGCCGACGACGACACCAAGCCTCTCATCGGCTCCGCTCGGCTCCCCCTCCGTGACGTCATCGACGATGTCGGCTTTGGCGAGCGGTTCCAGCGCAAGCTCGATCTCAAGAGACCCTCGGGCCGCCCCCACGGTAAGCTTGATTTGAAGGTCTCTGTCAGGGAGCCTCGCTACCGTGCACCTGACCCTTACTACGCACCCCCTTACGGCGTCCCACCACCGGCCGCGAGAGACTACCCTGCTCAGCCGTATTACGGTAGTCCCTACGGGCAGCCGCCGCCTCCGGGACCATTTGCGACGGCGCCACCTTCTGGTTATCCGTATACTGCCACTCCGTATGGTCAGCCCGGATATGGGCAGGCAAGTTACGGGCAGCCGGGATATGGGCAGGCAAGTTACGGGCAGCCGGGATATGGGCAGGAGTATAAGGAAGAGAAGAAAAGTAAGTACGGGATGGGGACAGGATTGGCTGTGGGTGCGGTAGCAGGGGTGCTGGGTGGGCTCGCAATAGCGGAGGGTCTAGATTACGCGGAGGACAAAATTGCTGATGACGCGGCGGAGAAGGTAGAGGATGATCTTGGTTACGACGATGACGACTTCTAGATCCTTTTCTTTTTATTTTTTGACAATAATTCATCATTTACTTTTGTTGAAGGAAAGAAAAATGAAAAAGGTTGTATATTGATTTCGTCTGATCTATTATGCCAGTATAAACCCTTTTTACTTTTAGTTTTATTAGTTTGTATCTTTTGACTTATTACATGAGTTTTAACACTCATTTAACTCTCTCCAATTTTGTGTGAGAATGATTATTTTACCTTCTTATTATTTATTTTATTCTTCAAAAAATCTTAAATCCTACTCTCTCTCTTTAAACTTATAAAAAAATCTACTCCCCTCTTTCTCTCTCATTTTAAAATTCAATCATTATTAAATTTAGCATCCAATTTACAAATTCAAAATCGTTTCTATCATTTCCAACAATAAATTTTGATATCTCATTATTGAATTCAAAATCATTTCCAACAATAAGCCCATTTTAGCACCCAATTTACAAATTCAAAATTGTTTCTATCAATTGACCCATTTTTATACATCATAGTTGAATCCAAAATCGTTTCTATTAATAAACTTATTTTGGTACCCCGATTTACAAATCCAAAATCGTTTTTACCCATTAACTTATTTTCAAATCTAAAATCATTTTCATTAATAAATCCATTTTGGCACCCAAATTTTAAAACCAAAATCATTTATGTGAAAAAAATCCTTTTGATTTTGGATTTTAGAAAAAGAGGATGAAGGAGGAGGAAGAAGAGGATGAATCCTTTTGATTTTAGATTTAAGAAGATGAAAGAGAGAAGGAGGAGGATTTGTTACAATTTCAAAATTAGAGAGAGAATGAAAGAAAGAATACTCAAATAAAGAAAGTGATTAGGTTTTTTATTAATGGGGTTTTTTATTTGGATTGGATGAGAAAGAGAAAAAGAAGTGTATTTAATTTTAGTGATTGAGTTTTAAAGAGGGATAGATTTTTTGTAAGTTTAGAGAGAGAAAATACGGGTTAGGGTTTTTTGAATAAAAAGATGAATAGTTCAGGGCAAAATGGTCATTCTTACAAAAAATTGGATAAAGTTAGAGGATCGTTAACTCAGGGGGTAAGTCAAAGGATTATTGAAATTAGGGAATATCTTGACTTTAGTATTAATAATATGGGCAAACTTAAAAAAGTCATTTTTATTAGAAAAGGGATTAATTACAAGAATATACGACATACTTTTACCCATTTCATACTTTGATCATTGTATAATTTTTTCGAGAAAACTGATAGTGTACTTTGTATTTATTTTTACTTTGTGTTTATTTTCATTTTGGTCATTTTGTCTATTGGGGTTAGTAACTTTGTAAATGGTGTGCTGATTTAGCAATAACGATCTTATGTGGCATTTACATTAGATTATTTTTATATAAAAAATTGAATCCATTTAAAAATTAAAAAAAAGTCCAACTTCCTTAAAACCCCAATCGGCCAACCATTTCGGTGGTCACTTGAAAATTTATACCCACGTCCCATTTTTATGCCTACAACACTTTCACCACCTCCGTGGCATCGTCGACGATGTCGGCTTTGCAGAGCAGTTCCAGTGCAAGCTCGATCTCAAGAGACCCTTGGGCTGCCCTTACAGTAAGCTTGATTTAAAGGTCTTTGTCTGGGAGCCTCGCTACCATGCGCTTAACCCCTACTACGCACTCCCTTATGGGGTCCCACCACCTGGCGCGAAAGATTACCCTGCTCAGTCGTATTACGGTAGTCCCTACGGGCAGCCGCTGCCTCCTGGGCCATTTGAGACGATGCCACCTTCTAATTATCCGTATATTGTCACTCCGTAAGGTTAGCCCGGATATGGGCAGCCAGTTTACGGGCAGGCAAGTTACGGGCAGCCGGGATATGGGCAGGAGTATAAGGTTGAGAAGAAGAGTAAGTATGGGTGCGGTAACAGGGGCACTGAGTGGGCTTGCAATAACGGAAGGCTTAGATTACGCAGATGACAAAATTGTTGATGACGTGGCGGAGAAGGTAAAGGATGATCATGGTTACGACGATGATGACTTATAGATCCCTTTTTTTTTACAATAATTCATTAGTTACTTTTGTTTAAGGAAAGAAAAAAGGAAAAAAGTTGTATGTTGATTTCGCCTGATGTATTATGTTAGTATAATCCATTTTTTTTTATTTTTTTTAAAGGACAAATGTCATACTTTCTTTCTATTGAAGGACACTCGTTTGAATTAATTAGTTTAGAGGATACCTTTTTAATTAAAGACAAAATATTAATAATTATATGATTTCAATTAATTAAGTTAAATTTCAATACTACCCTTCTTAAAGATAAATAAAAAAATATGCAATTAAATTATGAATTAAATCAATGAAAATAAATTCAAACACATATCACAAGAAATTAAAATAAGAAGATAAACACAATAATTATTAAAAAAATAAGTCAAATGATGTAAGTATCATAAATTAGTCAAACATAATATGAGACTAAAGTTGCAAATATGTCAATCAATTTTCTGATTGATATATTAAGGTACATTTTTTCAATTTTTTCCCAGACATATGAAGTTGTATATTTTTAATTTTCTGCTAGACATGTTAAATTATATTTTTATTTTTATTTTTCTAGCAGATATATTAAGTTATATTTTTTCAATTTAATGGCAGACATAATATGAAATAGGGATGATCAATGACCATGAGTAAAATAATTGCATGTTATTAACAAAAAACATAGCAACTTCAACCAAATAAAAATTTGCATCAAGAAATTGTTATGGAGATAACAAATATACTTAGCTTAAAATGACATACACTTTCTCTTCCATTTGCAATATAAATCTTTTTTAAGACGCATGTGCATACTAAGTGCACTTAATGGGGGAAATAATCTTTGGGGTGTTTTGTGGGTTGGAATGGTTCTTTTCCTTTTTATTTTTACACCAGCAATTTGGTTATGTTTCCAAGAAACAAATGAAAAACTAATTTGTCTGATTTGGTTCTCCGTGTATTTAAATTTTAAACCGTACTTAGTTACAAATAGGCAACTAAAACAATATAATTATTTAATAATTTAAAAAATAAACAGAGTTGTGATCATACTTGGGTAATGATTGTTGAAGATTCATAGCACATATGCCGCAACTTCTCTCAAACCACCTTCCTTTAACATTGAAATCACATTTGCCTTCTTTTGAATTAGAGGTTAAGAATACATCCAACTCTCTTTTAAATTGGACCAATGTAGACTCCTTGATATTGAAAAGTAAATCTTCAAGTTATGAGCTATCCCCTTCAAATGTAGGGTTTGCATTGGTGGATGGTGGTGGAGGAAGGGAGGGTAGGGGATATAGAGTGCGGGTGTTGATGGAGAAAGTAGAGATGATTAAGCAAAAGACTAGTTGTTAATGAGATTTTTTATCGATTAAAAATGTTTATCCCTATCTCTCTAAAGTTGTTAGAAGTCAAATCTAAAACCAATTTGAATTCAAATTAATTACAAAAAAATTAACATCAAACAATGTGCAAGGGATAAAAATTGCAACGGACAAAATCGTCAAATGACCAAGAAAATAAAAGTAAAACACCGATTAATCAAAATAAAAATGTTTGTCCTTGATTAAAAAGATGTCCTTTAAACTAATCATTTTAAACGCGTGTCTTTTATTATAATGAGGGGCTATATAGTGTCCTTTATTATTATTTTCTATTTTTTTAGTTACTAAAAAAGAAGTATAATCCCTTTTTTACTTTTAGTTTTTATTAAGGAGTTTTTTTAGTTTGCTCCTTATTATTAATATTAAATTTAAAATATTTTTTATTTTAATAATTTTTTGACTTATTTCATGGGTTTTAATGGTCATTTAATTTCGTTTAATTTTTTGCGAGAATGATTATTTTGCCTTCTTATTATTCATATTCTTCTTAAAAAAAATCTAAATCTTAGTTTCTCTCTCTAAACTTACAAAAAAATCTATTCCCCTCTTTCTCTTTCTTTAAAACTCAATCACTACTTTAAAGAAAAATAAATTTTGATACCTCATTATTAAATCCAAAATCGTTTCCAATAGTAAACCCATTTTAGCACCAAATTTACAAATCCAAAATTATTTCTATCAATTAACCCGTTTTGATACCTCATTATTGAATCCAAAATCGTTTCCAATAATAAACCCATTTTGGCACTCGATATAAAATCCAAAATTATTTCTATCAATTAACCCATTTTGATACCTCATCATTGAATCCAAAATCGTTTCTATTAATAAACTCATTTTGGCACTCCTATTTACAAATCCAAAATCGTTTATATCAATTAACTTATTTTGATACCTTATTTTCGAATCTAAAATTATTTTCATTAATAAACCCATTTTGGCACCCAATTTTTAAAACCAAAATCATTTATATGAAAAAATACTTTTGATTTTGGATTTTAGAAGAAGATGATGAAGGAGGAGGATGAATCCTTTTGATTTTAGATTTAAGAAGATGAAAGAGAGAAGGAGGAGGACTTGTTACAATTTTAAAATTAGAAAGAGAATGGAAGAAAGAATAATCAAATGAAAAAAAAATGATTAGGTTTTTTATTAATAGGGGGTTTTATTTGGATTGGATGAAAAAGAGAGAAGAAGTGTATTTAATTTTAGTGATTGTGTTTTAGAGAGAGAGGAGGTAGATTTTTTGTAAGTTTAGAAAGAAAAAATAATGGTTAGGGTTTTTTGAAAAAAGAAGATGAATAATTGGGGGGCAAAATGGTCATTCTTGCAAAAAAAATGGATAAAGTTAGAGGACTGTTAAAATTAAGGAGCTAAGTTAAAAGATAACTAATATAAGGGGATATCTTGATTTTAGTATTAATAATATGAGCAAACTCAAAAAATTCCTTTTTATTATAAAAGGGGTTAATTTCAAGAATATACGACGTACTTTTCACCTATTTTACACTTTGAACATTGTATAATTTTTTTGAGAAAATTGATAATGTACTTTGTGTTTATTTTCATTTTGGTCATTCCGTTTATTGAGGTTAGTAACTCTGTTAACAGCGTGCTGAGTTGGCAATAATGGTCTTACATGGCATCTACATTAGATTATTTTTATATAAAAAATTATATCCATTTAAAAATAAATAAAAAAATCCAACTTCCTCAAAACCCCAACCGGCCAACTATTCCGGTGGTCACCGAAAAATTTATACCCACCTCCCATTTTCATGCCTGCAACACTATCACCATCTCCATTTCCAGCATTAATCACCACCATCGATCCTACGTGGCTACTCCTCCTCCTCCTCCTCCTCTTCTTCTTCTTCTTCTCACTCTCCACCTTTTATTGCTCTTCAATTTCATCTCCTCCAAAACCTAGGTAGATCTACGTGATGCATAGAGTAGTAGAATGGTAGATACTTTTTACCATAGGTTATATGGAATACTTATCTAAATTAACACATTTTAGGTTCAAAGCTACTAATTTAACATTTTAATTATATTTATAAGATATTAAAAAAATTAACTATTTAATTTGAATTTTTTTTCATAAATGAAATTATTTATTTTGATTATTTAAGTAATATATAGTATTCATTATGATGTGTGCATGTGTATCGTAATAGGATGCATCACACCATTATTTACCATAAATTAACAAGAATATTAAATGTTTATCATACTAATCATCATATAAGGCTCCGTTTGATAGCAACATGGAAAATAAAAAGAAAAATAACTAATTTAGGTGAGAAGATGGAAAATAAGTTGAGGGATATGGTGAGATTAACTCTTGCTTTTTGCTTTTTTCCATGACAAAATTTTCTTTGGGTGATGGTGGAGAAATCTTTTTCACAAAATATTAAAAGAGGATGGAGGACATATATTCACAAAAATGAGTATAAGATGAATACTATCTCACCATATGCCTCAACTTATTTTCCATCTTCTCACCCAAATTAGTTGTTTTTATTTTCATTTCCATGTTATCAAACGGAGCCTAAATAGTTAATATAACAATATTTGACGAATCATTACCCCTAAATACAACAAAAATGTACAAAATTATATAGGTATCCACCATAGCTTATGGTGGGAGATATATACCATTCCGCTCCTCGTAATGCATATATAATTTGTGATTTGGCCTGGAATTGAATAGGTTTGTACTTCTATATGTATAGATCTGTTGATTTATACATGTATACATATATATATATTTGTGTGTATATCTATAGAACTGAGTATATATATATGTATGTATGTTTATATATAACCGTATATATATATATGAAACCGAACCATCTAAGAAGGGAGATGGCCAAATACCGGCAATGAATGGGGTCCCGACATAAGCGTGATTTAATTTTTCGTGTAGATATATGAAATTGTATGTATATATATATAACCTTGTATTATTTTTCCAAAAGTACTCTTTTTATAAATAAATGATAAACTAATATAAATAAATGGATATTAAAGACAACGAACTAACCCACAAATCAAAATTTAAACATCTTAGGTGAATGATATCCAAAATTCAAAAGCAAAGATTATAAAAAATTTCAAACATAACAGTTAATGTATCGAACCGCTTCTCGCAGAAGCAAACATATATTGTATCATTTTGCAAAATCTCAATGAATCAAGAAAAAACAAAAAAAAAAACGTGAAAAGAAAATTTTAGAACGAGCAATGATGTAATTGAGTATATAAAGAAACTATCAAAATAATATGTAGTCATATTAAAAATAAACCAATATGTATAGAATTCCAAAGATCCACGATATTGGGTACACACAGGGGCGGAGGGATGAAGGGGCGAGGTGGGGCCATGGCCCCACCTCGGTTTAAAAAAATAAAATTTAGTATAGGGTGTTTTGTGCGAGAAAGGAAAGAATAGGGGCCATTATGTAATTACGGTTGAAGTTTTTTTGTGAGATTGATTTAATTTCGGGGGGTGGGAATTCTGGGCGTGTCCTGCGCATGGGGGGGGGGGGGGGGGTTTGAAGATTGGAAACTCATGCGGAGGGGGCTATGTGTTATTAACTTTAATAGTTTGAGGTCTTTGTTTGTAATTTATATAAGGTTATGTTTTTAGGCTTAAAGCAGGCAGCAGCAAACAAGCAGTAGCCGCCTTTTCTTCTCATCTCTCCATTTTTAACTTTGCAAGCAGGCAGCCGTTTCCCAGTTTGTAGTATTAGTTCCGTTCATTTTTTTTTTGCAAGCAGCAACTCACCAAGCAGCGGGCGTCCATCTCTTCTCTCCATTTTTATTCTTCATTTACTTTGGTATATATGCTCATTTCCTTTAGTATATATGCTCATCAAGTTGGCTTTACTTTTACCTGTTGCAACTGCAACAGTTGAGAGAGTTTTCTCGGCAATGAAACTAATCAAGACTCAATTACGGAATCGGTTGGGAGATGATTTGATGAATGATTGTTTGGTCGCATATATCGAGAAAGATGTTTTTGAAGCTATCGACAATGAAGATATCATTCAGCGCTTTCAAAATATGAAGTCTAGAAGGGGAATGTTGTAACTAAATATATGCTATTTTGATTTTTGAGGTATAAGACGTTAAGTATTTTAATATAATATTTTAATTTTGGCTTTATTATTGTATATGCAAAAAAAATTTTGTTAGTGTGGTAGTTTGGCCCCACCTGAACCTAAATTCTAGCTCCGCCACTGGGTACACACGAATTGAGCTAAATCTACAAAGAATAAGACACCGTATTATGTAATATACAAATATGCTAGTATGAAATGGATTGGACTCGCGACAATCTTTGACTATAATATTGATGGAATGTAAATATAACATTATTCTTATAGAAAAGGGAGTACAAAACGAACAACATAAAAACTATACAAACTGGAGTTATAAGATACCTTCTTTTTTACAACAACAATTTTTACGTCTGAGTTGTTTTGGTACAGCACTCTAAGATTAGAAAGAGCAAATCATCGTTAACTAAAAAATTATAAGATTTCACTGTTACGGATTCTAACAAGCAAATGAAGAACTGATGAAGGGGGTAGCGGTGGCTTGAGGTATTGTTATGTGGAAGAAGATGTTAAAAAAGGGAAATTGATCGAGAGATTAACATGGATAAAATTCAAAAAATAAATAAATTAGGGAATGACTAAAGTTGATGACACAAAAAGTAACTGGTGGACTTCCAACACGCGGACCCAATGCACAATAATTTTAGGCGTACAAAAAATGACTAAAACCCAGCATAATAATTATATAATAAAAAAGTTATACCAAAATGCAACGGATGGACATGATTCAAAAAAGACCCGACCATCCACTAACCCACGTAAAAAGCCTACACGTGCACCTAGTGGCTTGAAGTTGGGATATTACCAAAACAATTTAGAAAGGGGAAAAAAGGTATTTAAAAACCCCACACCAACACAAAGGTTGTGTTTGGTTAATGTTTCTAGACAAGTTTTCTAGATAAATTTTTAAAAATTTGGTGTTTGGTTGAATGTTTTGAGTTAGAGTTTTTATGTTGAAAAATGAATTTGGTTTTATTTGTCTTTTTTTCAATCAATGAAAAAAATGCATAAAAAATTTCAAAAAATAGTCACAATGGATCTTATTTTATAGATCTTGATGAGTAGGTTTCAAATATATATTTTTTATTATTTTTTGATTTTTGGATTTAAAGTTATGGCGTTTTAAAAAAAATTTAGAGAGAGAAAGTATAGTGAAATAAATTTTGGGAAGTGTGAAAGTAGAGTTGGTTTTGAGTTGAGTTTTTAAAATTTTGGGGAAAAAAAAAATAGTGAGCAACCAAACACAACCAAAACCTCCCTTTTCTCAAGAAATAATATAATAAAAAGATGATTCTTAGATGTGTAATTTTATATGGATATAAAATTTTGACATAACAATGTGTTAATTATTCATTGGTTAAAATAAAATGTGATATAATTCTTTTAACCAATACATGGTGATCATATTAGATATGTCAGTTTTTTATGTCCATCTAGAATTATTGTTTTTAGATATATTGTTAGTTACTAAGAATCAACATAAAACGAATAAATATAATACGAGAATAAAGTATCTGCTGCATTTGATTTCGAACAACAGAACATCATAAATCCACGGAGTCATTTGAATATGTGAGCCCTACTTGATTGGTGAAGAAGAATCTCATTCTACACAAAATATAACTTAATATGTCTAACATAATATTGAAAATATATAACTTAATATGTCTAATAAAAAATTAAAAAGATGCAACTTAATATAATATGTCTACTCGAAAATTAATTAGAAAAACGTAACTTAATATGTTTGATTGCTATTATGAGAGAATAGTAGCTTAGACATATTTGCAACTTCTATCTTATATTATGTCTGGTTAGTTACATTTTTTGATATATTTATTTTTTTGAATAATTTTTACGTTCTCTTCTTGTTTGAATTTTTGTGATATGTGTTTGAATTTATTTTTATTGATTTAATTTCAAATTTAATATTATGTTTATTTTTAACAAGAGTAGTATTAGAATTCAACTTAATTAATTGAAATAATAAAATAATTAAAATTTTGTCTTTGATTAAAAAAGATTATCCTTCATTACAAAAATTATCATTTAAACTAAGTATCTAAAAAAATGATCCTTTCTTTTAAGGACAAACTCATAAATATCTTTTATAATTATTACCTATCGTTTAAATGAAAAAAATTGAAGTACTTTGATTAATAAATCCAAAAAAATGACCATATTCGTTTGTGGCAAGTGCAATGAAAAGTGGGTTAGATGGTATGCAAATGTGGATGGAGGCTGGGCACTGGTGTTGTTTAGAAATAAATAAACTTGAAATGGATAAAAACTAATTCTAATAGAATGTTTTTTGAGAAAAATTTAAGAAATAATATATATATATATATATATTGAAAGAATGACTTGTTTTTTAAAGGTAATGATATTAACCTTCTATAAAAATATTCAATTATTAAAGGTAATTTTGGAGTGTTAGAGTATCTTTGTGAAGTGTAATATTATTACCCTTTTTTAATCTTATTAGTATTTGCTCTTTGTTTATCAATTGTATTTTAAAATGAGAATTTTGATCAAAATTGTGCTTTATGCAAGCTTAATTTTGTACAAAATTGTGTTTTGTTCTAACTTAACTTAAAAATTAGAAAAATATAATTCAAATTTATTTTGCATGATGTGTTTTTATTTTTTGGCAAACATATTTTTATGTGTCACCAGTGTAATTATAAAAAATGTCAATAAACCCCAATACATAATAATGTATTAAAGAACATATACTGCAAACTTAACTTTACACACCCCCCAAAAAATAACATGTATGTTTTTCTCAATAAATATATTTAAACTTGTAATTTGTTAAAATAACTCAAAAGTACTATATAAATTAAATACTTAGAAATAGTAATATAATAAAAGAAAAACATATAGCACAAATTTAATTTTGCACAATATTATAAAAAAAGTATAATCCAAAAATCTATTGTAAAGTTAATATTGTATTCATTTTAAAATCTGGTCAAATACAAACCTTTAATTTATATAAATATTATTTTTTAATTGTTTTACATAAAATTTTATGAAAGAAATCTCATTTTTTAATATCTCAACAAACAAATAAATATATGTCGTGAAAGAACAACATTAATAAGGATAAGGTCTTGAAAAAGTAAAGGGCGAATTTGTCATATAATAATGCCGTCCGAGTACCACATTCCTTTGCTTTACAATGGAGGAAAGAACAAATTCATGAATGTGATGTTCAATTGAGTTTGGCTAACTTTACCTATTTTTAAAATTATATTATTCTCCGTGTAGGAATAAAATTTTGTTGTTAGTATCACAATATAATGGCATTTTATTTTTTAATTTTTTTATAAGTAAAAGCTCTCCGATCATTGCAAGGTAAAACACAAAGATATGGCGAGACGTTGCCCGGATTAAAGGATTATAAACCCGAGAAAAGAGCCTGTTTAATTATCCAATTAGCCGCCTGATTGATTATGTACGGGTTGCCGCAAAAGAGAAGGAAACTTGTTGAGCCAGTGAGTTGATGTCGTTAATCACCGAACTGATTTTCCAGGGAGGAACGCCATCTTTTTTGATGCACCAAGGGACAACAAAAGAACTTGGCCTCGGCAATACCGGCCTTAATGCAAAAAATACATGACTCGTGAATCGCTAAAGCCTCGGCTAATAAGAACGAGTTACCCAGAGCAATTCTTCTACCAAAATGGTCGATAATCGACCTAGCCTCGTTCCGCACAATAAATGCTATAGCAGCCAATATTACATCTCTAAGGCTCCGTTTAATTGTAAAGTGGAAAAGAAAAACTAGAAATTAGGTAGAAGGGCTTATTATACATTGATTTTTACCAAAAATCCAATGAATAATATTTTTTTGAATGAAGGGCCTATTTTTAATTGGTAATTTGAATGAAGGGCCTATTTTTAATTGGTAATTAGTGTAAGAGGCCTATTTTGTTTTATATTTTAAATGAATGTATTTGAATAAATTTAAATATCATTTAATTAATAAAAACATGTTATGTATTACCTAAATTACCCCTTTTTATGAAATTTTCACAAAAAATATGGACTGCAAAGTTCATATTGCAATAAAATATGAACTGCAAAGTTCATATTGCAGTGAAATATGTACTGCAATATGAACTTTGCACTAAAAATATGGACTGCAAAGTTCACATTGCAGTAAAATATGGACTGCAATATGAACTTTGCACTAAAAATATGGACTGCAAACTTCACATTGCAGTGAAATATGGACTGCAAAGTTCATATTGCAGTGAAATATAGACTGCAAAGTTCATATTGCAGTCCATATTTTAATGCATATTGATATTTTTTTAGTTTATTTTAAGGGTTGGGATGTCATTTTAAAATGAAAAAAAAAGACACATGTCATATTATCAATAAAATAAAAAATAGGCCCTTTATTTAAAAAAAAATTATTCCTTGGCCTTAGTGTGAAAATCTTTCTCTAATAAGCCCTTTTTTTTAATTGCCCCAAAGAAAAATCAATTGAGTTAGTTTTGATAAAAAGATGAAAAATAAGTTGAGTTATAGAGGTGATATGCTCTTAATTTTTAAGTTTTTCCATTAAGAAATTTTCTTTGCTTGGTGGTGAGTAAAAATTTTCCACCAAAAATATTGAAGGATGGGGCATATATACTCATAAAATGAGTAACATCTCTAACCTTATTTTCTATCTTTTTACACAAACTAACTAAATTTATTTTTCTTTTCCATCTTTACAATCAAACGGAACCTAAGAACCATATTTGAAGATATAGAATTAAAACCTCAAAAAGAAAGCAATTGCTATGCCTCCATTTCGCATTTCTAAGGTGGTGTTTGGTGCCTCTTTTTTTTTTTTTCCTAGATAAGTTTTTAAAAATTTGGTGTTTGGTTGAATGTTTTGAGTTATAGTTTTTATGTTGAAAAGTGAATTTGGTTTTGTTTGACTTTTTTTCAACTAATGAAAAAAATGCATAAAAAATTTCAAAAAATAGTCACAATGGATCTTATTTTATAGATCTCGATGAGTAGGTTTCAAATATATATTTTTTATTATTTTTGGATTTTTGGATTTAAAGTTATGGCGTTTTAAAAAAAAAATTAGTGAGAGAAAGTATAGTGAAATAAATTTTGGGAAGTGTGAAAGTAAAATTGGTTTTGAGTTGAGTTTTTAAAATTTTAGGAAAAAAAAAATAGTGAGCAACCAAACAGGCCCTAAGCTTCTCTAATCTCCAATTCAGTGGGCCAGGCCCGGATTGTGAAAGGATTTGTAAAATTTTTCCTTTAGGAGCTATTGGTAGACTAATGCTCGAACCTTCTTTTCGGCTTCTTTTGGGGACACGCTTACTCCATTAATATAATATAGATAAATAAACTGGTTCGGAGATTGCCTAATCTAAAAAAAAAAAAAAAAAAAAAGGCAATTTATTTTTTAATTAAACAAATGTAATAAATAGATCCATCATCCATGTAATTGACCGAATAGAAAGAAAGGGATTAAGGTCTTAAATATGACCGCTCTGCATTGAAACTACATTTTTTAATTATTTGAACTTAAATTTAGATTTAGAAATTCAAACATTCCAACAAAAATATTTAAGAAGTTAGAGAAAGGAGTAAATATTCATAATAATGGATGTAACGATGGTATGATATAACGATTGCTTATTGAATTTATGTTGCAAGGGGCCGACTTCTTCTACATGCATGTAACTATGTAAGGGGGCTTGATAATTATAAAATAATCACTAAAATATGCGAAACTTTGATTTCATTATCTAAAGACCATTGCTCTCAGTTATATACTATAGTTTTGTTACAACAATTTTATGACATATTTTAGAAAAGTACGTGTTTAATAAACTAATATCGAAAATTCTTTTGCCCCTCAAATATTTACTTTTTTCCCTTTTATTTTTCAAATATGCTTATCTTGCTTTTCAGTCATCCCTCCACCTTTTTTTAATACATATAAACGATGATTTAATAATCTAAATTTTCTTTTATATATAATTCTATAACAGTCACAACAAGTGAAGATAATAAAAAAATAGATATTAGATTCATATAGGTCAAATTTATAACTTTCTCATTACGAGATCGAGTAAAGAGAGTATCAACAAAATCACGTAATCGTGGACTTTTTTTTTTTACTCGTTTCCCTTTGTGATTGAAGTCACGACAAGTCATTTTCAATCATCTTGCAAATTTTTGATTGAGTGAGAATTCAGTTTCTCTCCCTTCTAAGTATCACACAACATACCCTTAAAGGCATTTCCTTCCTCAAGCAAAAGGCCAAACGAAAGAAAAGAAATTGCTTTTTATAAAAGGGGCCCCCATTTATTATTCTCTCTTGTTTCCCCACTTAGCCATTGAAAGAATTCAGCTAAAAATATAAAAGAAAAAATTGGCGACCCCTAGAAAGGTATTGCATGCCTCATCTCATTTCTATATATACATTATTTTTAACTTAGTTTTCTGTCTAGTTCTTATTCTTTTGTTTGGCTCGATCTCCATAATTTCTTATGAATCTTTTTCTTGACAGCTTTAAATTAGCATTTGCTCAGGAGGAATGGCGATAGGCACTCGAATTAAAAACTTGCTACTATGCAATGGTAGGCGTTTCCATTTGGTTCATTTACTTAATTTGTTTTGTTCGCTAATTTGATTTGCGGTTAGATCGCATGCAGTAGATATACTAGAGTTATACAAGGTTATTCTTCCTAATAGGTACATTTGTTCCACTGTGTGATGTAAAAAAATAAAAATGGGCGTTGAAATTTTGGTTGACTGATTAACATACGTGCAATTAGGAGATTGACGATTAATCTATGAATTGTAATTTAGTAATTTCAACTGTACGCCAAAAAAAACATCTACCATCTCTCCTTGACACTAAACAAAGAGGCTAGAGATACATATATTGGTAGTTATTATGTAATTCAAAAAAACTTAAATCAAGGTTTCGTTCGATAACAAGATGAATATTAATAACAAAAGTAGTTGATTTTGATTTTTGTGAGAATTAGGAAATAAGTTGAAGGGTGTGGGGAGATGTTCTCTTACTTCTTTGACTTTTTTTATAGAAAAAAAATTCTTTAAATGGCGAGAAAAAAAAATTCAGAAAAAATATGAAAAAGATCTATTCATAAGAACTAATTGATTTTGCTAACACTTTCTATCGTGTTATCAAAGGAAGTTATAAGAGTTCAAATTCTATAATAAATATCAGATTTAGAAGTTGCCTTAGTGAATCTCACAAAGTCAGTCATCGTTCAATTCCATCATGTACCCGTTCCCCTGAATTTTAGATCCATCCGCTGTTATCACTTTTATAAAAGCTAAAATTCTAAAAAGAAATGTTGCCATTTTTTATGATAGTTTGAATAAGTTTTGTTGTGAACTGTGTATATGAAAAATAAATAAATTAATATAACATTGGAGTTTAAAAACATGGACTCTTCTTAACCTAGTAAATCAATTACAAGAAAGTGTGGGACTTAGGAGTGTTTTCGATTTTAGTTGAGCTAGAAATTAAGATACCTCAAACTCAAATTAAATGTAAAAATTTGGGTTGGGTTGGGTTGGGTTTAGTATACTCGAACCAAAATTTTTGGTTCGTTTTAGTAGGTTATGATATATGCTTTTTTTTTCTAAACCAATTTAATATAACAATGAAATACTAATAGTAATGTAAGGTTGGTTCAAATTCAAATTAGAGTAATAGTTTTTTAGAAATAATGATCAAACATATAGAAATCATGTTATCTATTTAGTTATTATTTTATTTGTACATTTACAAGAATAAAATATATTAAATAAAATGATAAATTATCTTACCATCATATATGTGATAAAAAACAAATCTTAGTATTATGTATTTAATTTAATAATAAAAACCCTCATTAATGACTTTTTTTTAAGAAAATCACAACATATAATTACTAAGGAACATATTTTAATAGAACTCCCTCTTTTTTGTATTATAGTATACTTAACGTGTGTTCTTAGAGTATATATATTAACATCTTTCATTTTCTTATACATAATTCAGTTCGGTTCAATTTTGAACTAACTAGTCCCGAACTTGAACCAAACTATTAAATTTTGGTTTTGTTTTCTCGTTTTTGATTTCGATTTTTTTTTATTCGAGTTTTACCGATCAGTCTAAATTAATTCGGCCCGTTCCATCGATTTTTTTTATTGGCTTTACACCCCTAGTACTGGACCCTTTCACTGGAGGTTGCGAATGTGATGCTAATGGACCCATATCTTCGCCGCTCTTTTGATTCATTTGGGTTAGAAACCCATCTATCTCATCGAGACGAAATGGGCCACTCAACCTCTCTGGTTGTATCTTTCAACCTCCTTTTCTCTTCAATACTAATAATAATAATAAAAGCCTTTGAAAATTGACTAGCACTGCAGTATTAAATTAAAACCAAGAAACCAAGACACAATTTCAGTGTAAATAGATTGAACCCGCCCTTGTCATTAAGATGGTTTAGATACAACGTAACAGTTAGGCTGATTATCATTTTTATTATCTCATTTCTTCAAAACAAATATATATATATATATATATATATATCAAAGCACACGCGAATCTTCCATATATAACGAAGGTTGAGCTAGGATTTGCAGTCACACGGTGACAATAAATAAGTTCATTATAAATGCGGGTACAATATATACATATATATACTAGAGTATACTTGTACCATCCGGCATGGTGAAATAAAAAAAAAATAGATAATAGGATAAAAATTAACATGTAACAAATTTAAATCGATAAAATCAATCGGTCTATTTTGAGTCTATTGTCTAATCTAATCTAACGTTGTGAACAACTAAAACATAAGTTCAATATATCTTCATGTTGAAAAAACTAAAAATATACCAGATTGAACTGACCTGTTTTAAATTTGTTAAAGAGTCTTTTAATCATAATCCAACCATGTAACCACAAAATCAATCAGTCTATTGAACCCATTATTTAGTCTAGTCTAACGTTGTGAACAACTGAAATGTAAGTTCAATATATCTTCATGCCGAAAAAATTAAAAGTGTACCGGATTGGACTGAGTTGTTTTTAACTTTTTAAAGAATCTTTTAATCATAATCCAACCATGTAACGTACATCCTAAAAATGACAGATTGAGATGACTAATAATGTATAAACGCATAATGTACGTTCTTAAATGTTATACAATAATTTTTCTTAATTTTTTTTTCATAATTATATAGTCATGATGGATCTTGATTAGTAGATTTTAAATATTATATTTTTTTTAACTTTTGAATTTTTTATTGTAAGTTATAACATTTTTAATGTAGACAAAATTGTTAGTGTGAGTGTTTTAACTTTAATGTGATATCTTGATGTGTATATAAAACTCATCCAATGATATAGAACTAATGCACACCATAATACGTGTATTTTTAACCATTAGATTCTTATACTTTTTCGAGAAAATTTTGGTCAAAAATGGTGTTTTATAATATATATAGATATATGGTTTGGTGTGGTGTGGTGATGTGGTTAAAACTCTGAATACGCACACCCACGTGGTTGGTGGTGTACAATCACAATGTACATCTTAATATTTAAAATGGTTGGCCCATCTTCTAAATCATAATATCTCTTGTACGACATTGCTTTTTCTATTACCCCATTTTGCCAATCATAATATTGCCTTATTATGTTATATTTGTGTTCAAAGATTTGTTTAACTCCTACTTATTTCCCACTTTAAGTTTGTTATCTTAGCAACAATAAGTATTTCATCAAATTGATATTTGTTTCACTTTTGTAGCAACTCTACCATCCCAGATGGACATCCCAGTGATAACTAATTTGGACCTCCGTGAAGAATATGCCAATGCATTTCGAACGGAATCTTATAATGACTTTTGGACCCGCGTTCTTGCATTATGCAATGGACCTTCTATCACCTCTAAAACCGTAAGCTCCACCACTGCTGCCCGACTACCCTCTTACCGGCTTTTTGCTGAGCATCTACTAGAACCGGACCAACATACGATTATACAGATCTTAGCTATAACCCAAACCCAACCTGAAAACCACACTCTTCTATCTGACTACTTCTCACAAACTGCCAATGCCTCGTTTTTGTGTGGACTTTTGCTAAAAGACATTGACCATACACGTCGTAAATATCGTTCCCTCAAAACAACCCTCAAGACATTTGAAAACGGTTTGTGCCCGCCCATGACCCAATTGCCTGTGATATTGACCCGGTTATCCCAATTCTCTAAATCCCCCAATCCATTTATCAGTTCAGCTTTGTCTCCACGTAGGTTTGAAATGGTTCAAAACGGCTGCTTTGAGTTGCTTAAGCGGCTAGAGTCAAGCCGTGACAAGGCTCGAGCCAAGCTCCGGTTCATGAATAAGCTGAACTGCGGCTCAGCCATTTGCCTAGTCGCCTTAACGGTCTCGTTGACAGTACTTGTTGTAGTTCACACTTTAGCGGTTCTAGTGGCTACACCGGGCCTTGTTGTGGCTTCACTTGACTTGATTTCGACTAGGAAGTTGGCTAGGTACTCGGCTCAACTTGATTCGGCAGCCAAGGGAACTTATATATTGTGTAGGGATTTGGACACGATAAGTCACCTAGTGGCTCGGCTAAATGACGAGTTGGAGCATACTTGTTCGATGATTAAGTTTTGGCTAAAGAGAGGGGATGATCGGCTCCAAGCTAGTGCGGAAATAGCGCGCCAGTTAAAAAAGAATGACTCAGCTTTTAGCCAACAACTTGATGAGTTGGAGGAGCATTTATATTTGTGCTTCATGACCGTCAATAGAGCTAGAAACATTGTGGTGAAAGAAATCATGGATCCTGGTCAATCCAACTGCCCGCCAAATAATTTGTCAACATAATTAAATTTACGGTGACTAATAAATAAATCTATGCTCGATACCATAGACAAACAAGCACTAACGCAGCTCCCCAATTATAATGTACCATGTAGCAACGTTTTACTGTGTTAGTAATATCTATCACTTCCTATTAATTATTTAATTTCAGATCTTTAATAGCCAACAAATTTGTTGCTTATCTGATAATCATCTCAACAGGGATGGATGGGGCATAAATGTATATACAATTGTTTATGCCTGAAACCATTGCTTGATAGCCTCATTATTTTGAGGAGATGTACTGTCGAGGTGTAACTTTTTATAAAATTGAATATTTCAATAAATTTGTAATGTTATTCAAATAACAAAGTAAAAATATGATTCATGTGTTCTTGACGATAATATTTTAAATTACATTATTATAGCATATAAATATCTAAGCTCAAAATGTTAAAAAAATGGGGCGAATATTGAGATTTGAGAGGGGCATCCAAAATCTATAACTGCAAGGATTAAGAAACGTAACCGGTGCTCGTAAACCCTAATTCCGGTCACAATTTCATCATCCAGAATTATAGCTTCATTACTGTTTATGGTTTAAATTGACTTAAATGGAAGAGAGCGTGGGCCCGGGCGGTGACCATCCCAATTATGTGCCACTTATTCTTGTACTTGAAGGGCCCACACGGCTCTTTTCATTTCGCAGACCCCCCTTCATCTTTCTGATTTGAAGATAAATAATTTAGGATGCGTTTAATTGGCAGAATTTTCTTTTCATGGGAGATAGGGATTATTTAATCAAGTTATTATATTTGGTATGTTTGATTGTTAAAATATTTTAAGTAGTTAAATTATATTTTTTGACAATTATGAATTTGTTTTCCATCAAAACCTTGAAAACATTTTTTTAAGAAAAGTTGGTTTTTATTTTCTAGACTAAGTTGCACAAATTTCAAAACAAACTTTACTAATTTTATACATTAAATATGTCATAACTTAAAATTCAATATTTAATAAAAATTTAATATTTAAAATCTATTAATCAAGATCAATTAAACAAGATTTATTATGACTATAAAATTATGTAGAAAAAATATAACCAATAATTTTTTGTAAATTAAAAATGCCATATTTTTTGGGTAGAAAATTAAGGCAATCAAACACATTTAATTAAAAAATTTCATGCAACTCAATTGCCTAAATTTTTTTTCTTTCCATGCAAATTATATACTTACAATCAAACACACGTATAGTTTCAAGTTCTAATTGTTCAACTGTATGTATGTATCCACAAATTAATTACATATATAGTACACTGAATTTTAATTAATACACACCAAACTCAAATTACTACACCACCTAGATTTACAGCAGATAATATTATAATCATGTGAATAGCTAAAAGTAACATGTAAATCTAATTAATGCACTTAACCTACTAAGCGTTTTACTCATTATTTTAGCGAATTTTTCCCAAGCATTACTCTTCGTTATTGTGTCAAAGGGGTCTAATCTAATATAAGTAAGACCGGTCCTTACCTTCCGCTTCTAAAGCTATTGGAAAATCTCAATAATGTTTTGGAAGTTTGTTGAATTTTGATACTGTTAAGAACCATCTCTCCCAAAAGCTTAAGCGGTTATTAATAAATGGAAATGGGGGATGGGGGATGGAGGTGCCAAGGCTTGAACCTTGGACCTCCCAGAGAACCAAACTCTGATACCACGTTAGGAATCATCTCTCCCAAAAGCTTAAGCTGTTAGGAGAAGGAACCGCAATGAATATCATGCTTAACAGATACAAAGGACACTGTTGTAACTCTTTTTTCCTGTCTTTTTTTTCCCCTCTGATCAAGGACTCAAGATATTAATTTCATTAGAGCACTCCCAATAAGCATATGTGCCAACACTTAATTTTATATTAAAACAATGAACAGAATATAAATGACCTATTCCTTCTATAGACAATAGAGTAAAAATGTAGAGCGTTAAACGATAAAAATATACTCCTATATTATATAAATGTATATTATTCGATTTTAAGATGTTTTAAATCAAGAGTTTGTTTTTCACTTTAAGACGTAATCAATACATCATATCCAACAAAAATATATAAAAGTCGGCCTGTTTGTCCGCATAAATGGCTCCAACCCTCCACCTTTTTGGAAGGACTATTTGACGATGGATACTTGCCTTGCTCTCCTGAATCAGATAATCAAAACACTTAGAAAAGTATGCATTTCATACTATCAACAAACAGAAATTTTGTAGGTAGGTGTACTAGTCATTATTTACTCTCAACCAAGATGGAGAGCTAATGAATGCCGTCGTGCTAGATATAACATGAAAATGTTAATAAAGACAAAATTTAAAGAATATGTTAGAAAAGGAAAAATATGATGTCTTGAATTAAGAATTTTGTTTTTCCTTTCTTCGAAGCCTCAAGTTCTTTTAATTCGTTTTGGGAGCCGATATCTCAAAATAAAAGTCTAAATTGATAATTCCGTTTCTCTTTCAAGATGTATCAACTCAATAACTCCATTTATTTTTTTACATCAATATATCATATCTCCAAATAAAATTGAGTTATGTCTACACCTTTGATTAGGTTGAAATTAGTTGTTTCCTTGAAAAATACCCAAAGGCATCATAAGACCATTTTTAGACAAACAGAGTATCTCTTTTGAATTAAAGGGAATTCCTCGCGTTGTCATAGTAAGAGTATCGTTTGAAAAATTAAACTTTATTGAATGTATAGGGTATACCCAAAATTACCATTCACTTTCTCACCCTTCGATTACGTGAAAGATAATTTTGCAGATCCACAGTACTCTTTAATATGTATGTATGACTTTTAGAATAAAGACTCTTAGTTTAAGACTGAAAAAATACTTAACACGTTACTTAATGTAGATAAGAAGCTTAATGATCAATTTCATGAGTAAAACAATGCAACCAGTTTTCAAACATCCAACATGATCAAATTATATATATGTGTCACTATACCAGATTTCGTGAAAGGCTTCCTTGACCAATATAAAAAGATTACCCCAAATTAGAGAAAAGATAGAAAGCAAAGTAAATAATACAGATAAGTGAGAGAGGGGGGAGACTAACTTTACTCAACTTCCACCGAAACATACAGAGGGATTGGAAGGAATTAATGAATCACAACTACACTCGCAAATCTCATAAATGCACCCCCCATCTATCTCAAATCAATTACTTTATAAGTATCTCACCTAAAGCCTCCACATTTACCACAAAAAACAAGAGAAATATCCCCAATATATTACTTTCTCTTGGTCTTTTATCTCTATACTTTCTTTTCACCATTTTCACATATCAACAATGGCAGCTCAAGTAGTAAAGCTAGACAAAATGTTGAAGGCCAAAATCCTCAGCACAACCCGTGTAATGCCCAAAAAGCCACTAGGAAGAAGAGAGTGTCAACTGACCACATTTGATCTTCCTTATTTGGCCTTCTACTACAACCAAAAATTGATGATTTACAAGGGTGGTGCTGATTTTGAGGACATAGTCGGGAAATTGAAGGATGGTCTAGGGGTAGTCCTGGAAGAATTTTATCAGCTGGCTGGGAAATTAGGGAAAGATGAGGATGGGGTATTTAAGGTGGAGTACGACGATGACATGGATGGTGTGGAGGTGGTGGTGGCGGCCTTGGAGGAGATCGAAACCGCCGATCTAATGGACGAGGATGGCACCACCAAGTTGAAGGAGTTGGTGCCTTACAATGGTGTCTTAAACTTGGAGGGGCTTAACAGGCCATTGTTAGCCGTACAGGTAAAAAAATATGTCACAATTTCAATCCATTTGTTCATATTTTGTGAAATTTTATATCAAATATAAATTCAAGGCTGCTGAGTCAATTTAAGTGTACTTTTGATCTTAGCCTTGAAATTAAAGCCTTTTGGAGTCCTTTGGGTTTTAGCAGAGCTTTATAGGGGGGCATTTTTGGACAAACCCATCATTTGGACCCTTGTTTCTTATTCAACTAAGTATCTACATTCTTAATATCGGCAGCGCTTGGTTTTTTATTTTTCTTTTTGAATTAAATCAAACAAAATGTCGGATATATATTAAGTATTACAGGAGGTTACTGTATTGTTTTGTTTGACTTTCTCTCCCCTAACAACGTGAAAAAATGAAAAAGAAAACCATTTGATATGCATAAAATGTTAAAAAAAAAAATATGATGAGATATTCTTTATATCATATCATGATTATTTTTGTGATTGTCTTTCATCTTTTTTTAATTTTTTGTGAATTTTTTTTTCTTACTCAACTCCCAAAAAAATTAATGAAAAAAGTAAGAACACCACATACCTCTCACTTATTTTTTAACCCCTCACAGATCAAAATTTTTTTTCTTTTAAGTTTCATTTCGTTATCCATGGGAGCTTTAAATTATATGGATTTAATTTCGTAACAGCTAATGTATCTTGGCAAAACCAAGTAGCAGTTCGGTAAAAGGGGATTTTTGTTTCACCGCCAAATAATGAGGGTTCGCGGTTCATGTACAGGGTTTCTTGGTTAATTTCCCATTTATTACGCCATTAAATATGTACGGACACGTCTCTCAGTGTACCATAAATTGCACTCTCCCCCGTCACCCTACCACCCAGCTACATAAAACCATGTCTGTAAAGACTAAAGAGCAGGGAAGCCTAATTTGGAGCTGATATTGCATTTTAAAATTTGAAAAATGAAGTTAGTTTATTTCTTTTCATTTTTAAATATATTATATATATGCATCCATACCAAAATATTCTTCCTCCCAACTTTTTTAAAAAAGGATTTATTAGCAATGAGTTGCAACCTTTCATAATCCTCCTAGTAAAAGAAAGGTAATTAAACTCCTTACCCACCACCTCCCAAACCAAAAAAAAAAAAAGACAAAAAGGGTAATGAAACTGTTCTCTTTATATCTTGAATGAATTTATTAGATACAAGAAAGGTTATTAAACTGATCTCTTTACGTTGGGAAACACATTTCCCTTCCGTCTTAAAGAATTATTGCATTGCTTTAGCGTTTGAATTAGAATTTAGCAAAGGTCACTAATTACAGTTATTATGACACTAATTTAAGAAAGAACTCGTTGGTTAAATATCAAAGGCGAGGAATTTATGCCCAATCTCTTGTTTCTAAAAATACATCTCTAGAAAAAAAATTATATGTGGAAGTTCATTTCCATGTAAAAGTTTTCTCACAATTTTAGGCGACGTACCCACAACAATATTAGTAGTATCGGTCTTGTGATTTTTTCTAGGTAGAAGATGCTTGTTTTGGGGAGAGGGTTGGAAATTTTGAACTTGGTGGAGGTTGTTATAACACTGTCTCTTTGTCAATTGAACTTTGAATCATTTAAGTATTTAAGTTAATCTATCATCATAAGAATATTTATATACTTGATATTTGTTTCCCATTATTGTTAAATTTTAACGTAGACCTTTAATCACGCTTAACCTTAATAACACGTAATCTTGTTGATGTGCGCAGCTTACTAAGCTCAAAGACGGACTCGTAATGGGATGTGCATTCAATCATGCAATCCTAGATGGCACCTCCACGTGGCACTTCATGAGCTCGTGGGCCCAGATCTGCAGTGGTTCCCAAACCATCTCTGTCCCACCCTTCCTAGACCGCGCCAAAGCCCGAAACACTCGAGTCAAGCTCAATCTTTCAACACCCTCTGACGCACCAGAAAATGGCAACGCCACCAAGCCAATGGCAGGACCAATATTGCGAGAGAAGATCTTCAAGTTCTCCGAGTCAGCAATTGATCAAATCAAGTCAAAAGTCAATGCAAACCCATCGGAAGGCTCAAAACCATTCTCCACATTCCAGTCCCTGTCCACACACGTGTGGCATGCAGTCACCCGGGCCCGCCAACTCAAGCCGGAGGACTACACGGTTTTCACCGTCTTCACTGACTGCAGGAAAAGGGTCGACCCACCAATGCCAGAAAGCTACTTTGGCAACCTAATTCAGGCAGTATTCACTGTGACTGCAGCAGGGTTGTTGGTGGCAAACTCGCTGGAGTTTGGGTCAGGTTTGATACAGAAAGCCATCAATATGCACAACTCCAAAGCCATTGAGGAAAGGAACAAGGAGTGGGAGAGCAACCCGAAGATTTTTCAGTTTAAGGATGCAGGGGTAAACTGCGTGGCAGTGGGGAGCTCGCCGAGGTTCAAGGTGTACGAGGTTGACTTTGGGTGGGGGGAGCCGGAGAGTGTGAGGAGCGGGTCAAACAACAGGTTTGATGGGATGGTGTATCTGTATCAAGGGAAAAGTGGAGGAAGAAGCATTGATGTGGAGATCAGCTTGGAGGCTAATGCCATGGAGAAATTGGAGAATGACAAAGAGTTCCTTATGGAGACTTAAAAAGTGTAGAGTTTGGGGTCATTGTCTATTGGTTTTGTGTGTTTGCTTTTGTGTCACTATATATGCCTTCTACTATGGTTCTAAATGTAAGCATTTTTAGTTTTCTTCTCTCATTTTACTGAGAGATTTATTTTTCTTTAAGATGTGATCATTATTCACGGATTCAGTGACAGCTAGTGAGAGTGTATTATTAATAATATTTCCATGTCTATTGAGCGGTTCTTGTTGGGTCTAAAGGCTTAAAAATGACCAACCGCAAACTCAATTAGCCCGAATCAACATGGTGAAAATAAAAACAAAAAAAGTGTAAACAAGTTGATAGCTCTAAATTTTATTTGACAACAAAGTTTATGTAAAGTATGAGGAATTCATGTTTCCGTCACATTGGTGTATTGGTCATGAAAGCTCAACCAAAACGGAAAAAAATCATAAACATGTGAAGTAGATAACAAGGGAAGTGAGTTCATAGAAATTACCTTGCAGTTTTGTATCGATGTTCTAGAACTTAAAACTCGCACTCTACTCGAATTTGTTTGAATTGGGTTGTGTTGACCATTAGGAGTGTCTGAGGAACCTAAGATGCAAAATTTTATTCTACCTCCTCTGGAGTATCATGAGCAGTGGGGACACTTACCGGAGAAATGTTGGTAGAACCTGCCATTCAAGAAAGAGAAACAATAAAAAAGTCAAACTTTATATGGTTCTCAAAATATACCTTGGGGGAGCCTCAGTTTGTATCTTGAGTTGGTAGGTAGTTCAATTGATTTAAATGTGGCTCAGCTAGATACTTAACTGAATAGTTCCTGCTCACTAGAACAACCACTGAACAACACTTCTCTGTTATCTTCTATGCATACCTATGTGGGGCAATTTTCTAGTGCCTCTTAGCTTTGCTTATTTGGAGCATTGCTTGGACCAGCATGTTACCAGCTGATAGTCCAAACAGTAATGTTCATATATACATTTTTGGGTGATTTATCGCCAAATATTAGCTTGAAGTTGAACATAAAGTTACATATAACATATACTATCACAGGTGGTTTCACTCTGTTGATTCATACATGACATGGGTGTCTCTATTCATCTCCTACTTATTTGTATTGATACAATATGAGGATCATCCAAATTGCTCGTAACTATGTCTTCCATGAAAAAAACAAAGCCTGTAGAGAGATTAATTGAGATTCTGTTTGCCAACATCTTCAAAAGCAACTATCAACTTATCATCATTTCTTTTTCTCTTCGGTTAGTAGGTTTCTTCACCAAGCTCGTACTGCAACTACTTTTAGTTTAGTTAGCAAACTCTAGATAGCCTATACCTTGCCATGTCCAGAGTTTCAGAGGGTGAGAGCTGTAACTAACTGAGTTATAACATATTCTATCTGTTTTTGTTCATCTTTGGTCCTTAAAATATGGTTTGCTTCAGCAATCAAGGATAATTTTTGTTATTTAGGTTCTAAAATGTGTATGCATGTATATATATATATAGCTTGTATTCTTTCTTTAATTTTTTGAGATTGAGTAATACACAAACTTCTTTTGGAACCCCAGTAGAAGAAATATGAAAGCAATGGCAGTAGTGCTCATCACCACCCAACACTAAGGTAGAGATCCATATCCATCAATGGTTAGACACCTGTTTGTGCGTTTTACAGTTTTTGGACACTCAATAACTACAATTATAAAGGGGAAAATCAGAAATTAATTCAAAGTGCCCTTCTTCTGTAAATAGTTGCAATCCAAAATGCAGCAAGGAAAGCCTCCTATGGCGATACTCATACCAGTCCAGTAGAGAGCAAATACTATGCACGCGTAATTGTATAAATATATAAGTCATCTTACTTACATTCTTACTCGATAAAATCTAATTCGCATCGAGATGAATGAGAACCTATAGGAATTAGACCAGAAGTTAACAGCAGCAATAAGTATCAATGGGCTCAAAAAGCTTATATGCAAATGTAAGGTACCTGGATTTTATCGATCCATGTATTAAATATATAATAGATAGAGTCTAGGGTTTGGGGTTCAAATTTGTGAATTTCTTCCAAATTGTGCATCTGTATTAGGGGAATTTCTACTCACTACTTAAGCTTTTTTATTTTACGGCCTTTTCGATTCGCAGGTTGTATATGGCCAATCGCGATGGCTATATTTCCCGCTCTAGTTTATTCACGGCGGCCCAGGCCTGGACTGAAAAATGGTCAACTAGGCGGGCTTTTAAACTCCACTCAAATGAGGTGAGTTTGAGGGGTCTTTTTTAAATCTAAATGGGTTTAAATTTTTGAAGCGAAACTTGCACCAATTTAGGTTGAAATGCGTTTGCATAAAATAAACTCATTTGATTTGATCAATTCCCAAAATAATACAATTACAGTGGGTTCGGGATGAAGTTGTGTATACAAGCATCGAGATCAAGTTTTGACCAAACCTGACCTACTGTTATTTCTATGCTAGACTTAAAATAGCCATGAATTCTACCAGACTAATTGCTTATGCTTAAGCAACTTAAATTTATGATGGTTATATGAATACACGTATTTTTAATAAACGCGGTGTTATTTATATTTCCATATTTATCACAAAAATCCTTCTTGTCACAAACACCCCTCTAAGTTAAATTTATTATCATTAACACCTTCTTAGGCCCACCTAATGAAAGATGCGTGCAATCACATACACTTAATCCTATCAATGAAAGTTTGTTGGTAAGAACTCGCCTAATATCAAATAACATAGTGTTTTTCAAATAAAGCCCACATATTGAGGGGTGAATGGATTCACATAAACTCGGCTCAAATTAAGAAAATATGTTGCTATTTAAGCACTCGTCTAATATCAAGCAATGGAGGGAGGGAGTGTTTGTGATAAATAAGAGGTATAAAAATAGGTTTTTAGTTAATTTTCGGAGGCGTTTTCTGTGACATATTTGGGAAGTGTAAATAACAATGCCCTTTAATAATGGCTTATGCGACTTGAAATTGTGCAACTTATTGAATACTTGCACTTTCAACCAGTGCAACTTGAATATGTGCAGCCTATGTAACTACTCACATTTTCAATAATTTCAACTCATATCCTCTTTTGATATTGTGGAAACTATTTTAATTATACAACAAAACTCACCAAATCGTTTTAAACCAGTAATGTGTTACTCACAATAATAATACAGCAACTATCAAGTTAGATGCTCGTTTGCAAATATGTAAAGATGCGTCCAATTTGGGTGGTCCAATTATTCAAACATGCCGACGTTGTTGGTGAAACTGGTTGGTTAATGCCATTAGAGACTAGACTAATTCAATTTTTGTATATGTAATGGGTTCAACTAGTCTATAAGTATATGACGTTCTAAATTATTTATGTTTTGAAATTTGTCGCATCAACTTTTAACTTGTTTTATAATTCAACATATAAGTTTTTCCACCACATTTTTAAAATCTCTGCCTAATAATATATATTAGAAAAAGAAAGTATGTGACAGTATGCAAAAATATGCATGCTATATTCGAATATGTGGCAAAGTCCGTAAAGAAACAAATTGACGTAATAAAGAAGTCTATTAAAAAGTTATAAAATTAGATAATTAATGTCTACTGATTGATTAATGTAGCGTTATATATATGACGAAAATAAATAAAATAATGTGTATTGTTGATAATAACAAAGGGTCTTCTCAGAGAAAATGAGTGGGCACGAACGGGTCAAGGATATTAAAACTCTCTGACCCATGAAAAATGACAATCACAACCCTACAGACAATAAGGCATTTACTACAAAATAGAGGCCCTTAACTGGAACTCATCATGTTTATATTATATATAAATATATATAATATCATTTTTAGAAAAGAATCACGAATGAACCGCCACCTACTTGAACATGTGCTATGTTGGTTTAGCTTTTGTCTTGTAGGACCCACGACCAACTAAGCCAAACCCCCCCTCCCAAAACCACATCAGATGGTTAGTTTTGTGCAATATCCAGAATTCGCCCGTCCCTTCTGGGTCCCAATAAAGCTAATTTAGGTGCACAAAAGCAAGCTACCCTTCTTTATTGGCTTTCCTTTTGGTAGTACAAGAAATGGATGGATCTCCCAAAATAAATTTCCAAATAGCAGAAAAAAAAAATTAGAGTAAAGAAAGAAAGAGAACAATTTCCGAAATTATTTATCATCGATGGTGGGGTTAACAAATTTAGAATTGGCAGATATTGATCTAAAAGTGAAAAAAGAAACCCTGGTTCATTCATATTTCATACTGCAAGTTAAAAAATGGTCATGTAAAGGTAAAAAGTTATCTAAAGGAAAGCTCTGATTAAAAAGACTGAAAAGATAAAATCCACTTAATAAAGGTCCTTTTGCCTTCACCAGCACTTCCTCACACTCATGTGCGTATTGAAAGAGAAATATTTAATTTAAAATCATCAAGTGCCATGTTTTAGTGATAAGAGAAATTGTTCTTTTCATTTAAAATCTAAATTTGAGTTTTTTAAAGGGCCTGATGGTACTAAATTTAAATATCATTTGCACACTTAAAAAAAATAATAGATTCAGTAAGGGAGATAATATGTGTCAAGTACGTATCTAATGCCCTTTGGTAAATTTGTACGGTGTCACTCATACTTATTATTTTTTTGTAAAAGAAAGAACAAAATTTAGGAGGGTGTTATCATTTATCAAATAGGGAAAAGGAGATTATGATAAGTTTGTAGATGGAACCACCCGTGCAAACGACGCTAAATAATATATAAAAAAGGGGTAGAGAAAAGGGGGAAGAATTTAGAGAGAGGGTAATGTAAGTGCGTCACTGTCTTTCAACGCACGAAGGTGAGCGAGCACGAAAACCCATCAAAACAACAAAACAAAAACAAGTGGTTGTGCACACGTGCATACCTTGACAAAAAAGTTTCCGGCCCCTTCTTTAATAATTTTATTTTATGATGATAAAGTTAGTATTATTGTTAGCTGGAAAAAAGGGCAAAAAGATGAAGAATATGCCCTCAACTTCCCCGAATTTACGTTAAAGAGGGATAAGGGCGAAACCGTGTGAATGAATGAATATACATACGTTCGAGAGTTCTTCTTGGAAATTGAAAATAATATTGGACCAAAGGGGAAAGTTTAGGTTTATGCAACTACGCATTTAATGCTTGATATTACATATGTTATTTAATACAAATTGTGAGATTTATATATATTAGGTGACGTGGAGTTTATATTATCGTAGTGTCTAACACACAACTAATAGCATTATTTATGATATGATATTTATAGTCTCAACATACTATTATTATAATAGGATTTAAATTTGGCAACTAACTAATGTAAGTTAACACTTAACTATTGAGCCATTCGGGCTATTATTGTTAAATTTTTTTAAAAAAACTCTTTGTTTCTCTTCAAATTTTATATACATACAAGTATGCAATTATTATTTTTTTTCTTCAAATTATATACATACGAGTGTATAAAATCATACAAGTATTGTGTATACAATGTAATCTACTTAGATAAAACCAAAATCTATTTCTACGAGGAGTAACATATTGTATTTTCCATTTTCAAACTTGATATTTGCAATCTTTTAGTTCACTAAAATTTTTATGTGTTAATTTAGGATGTTAGAATGGTATAATTATAATTCTAAACCGCTATATAACTTGACCTTATAAAATTGAGGGTATTGGACAGGCCATATGATGTTGGGGACAATGGGGAGAGGGGAGGTGTAATTAGGATCACGAAGGACGCGAGAGTGGTGCGGTGTGGAGTAATAATACTCAACCCCCCCAAACAAACAATAGATAAGACACATTAAATTAGCAGTACCCTACACCCACCTGGCGTCAGCTTCTCCATTTAATACCCCCCCAGCCCCAACCCTCAGCATCAGCCTCAGCATCAGCCTCAGCCTCAGCCTCAGCCTGCCTGACATTATTATTAGATTAGATTATGCGCCTTTTATAACAATAACAATAAAAATAAAAATAAATTCCAAACCAACATTATCCTCTAAATCCACCCTTCCGCTTCTTTAATCTTATGTATTTTTACAACCGGGCCCCACCACGAACATAATTACAAAATAATAGCCAGAGAAGAGAAAGCGTGTGTTTATTTCTCCTCTCCTTTTTATAAGGCAACTTTCGCGTTGCTTTGTTACGACTTTGAGCTTCACTTCATTGAAAATCATGTGATCTTCGTTCTTTTTCTTTGCTGATTCAATTCCTTCGCGTCGGACTGAAAAAGCTCACGGCAAAATTCTTCGCTGTCTAACTAACTTCATCCGTTACCTCGACAATTTTGCCTTTGGTTTTTAAATTTGGATTTTTTTTTTCTCTCGTCAGATTTGAATATGAGCACAACAAATAACAGCGTAGATACTGTAAACGCTGCGGCGACTGCGATAATCACCGCCGATAGTCGAGTCCAGCCAACAACACTTCAGGTATTTGCTCTACAACACATACCTGAACCATACATATATCCATATATGTGTGTGTATGATATAATGTAAACTGTGGTGTTGATCGCTTGATTTCATTGATCTGGTTGTATTCATTGCCTTAAATTGCGTTTTTTTCCGTTTGCCTTTCCGGTTGAGTTAATGGAATTTCAATTAAAAAAAAAATGTTCATTTCTATGAATTTCTTGATTCTTGTGTTTTCTTTTGCCTTTTTTGTTTTCTTGTCAATTTGATGGAATTTTCTTAACTGTCATGTTGATAATTTCGAAAATATGTTTTATATCATATCTCGGCTCTTAAATAGCACTCAACTTCTGCATTCTATGAAAATTGATCGGCTCCAGAGGAGGAGTAATTATGGATTAGAATTCAGATTTTTGTTTTGAGTCTTATAAATTATGTGAGTATGTGACCAAGGATGGGCTAAGTGAATTCTGGTTTGTGGATATAGTATAACTAGTCAAAAATGTCTTCCTCCCTCACTGATGCAGTTTTCTCTTCATTAATTGCAATATCAAAGTTTAGATGGGGAATTGGGCACTATCTATGGTTGCTAGATCTCGTACTTTCGAGTTCTTGAAAAAAGTGAGGAACGAGAGATCAAATTGTACCATATCTCTATCAGAGCATTAATTAGAACAAGGTTTTATGAACATAGGGGATAGCCAGAGTTCAACGAGCATGGGCCTGATTCCCTGAATACTCGAACCCGTAGTTTCTCTGCCACCATATCCTTTCGAGAATCAAGAGTGATCCTTGACCAACAGTCACACGACTCACACTGGTCAAATTGCTCATTGTTAAGATGACCAGTACTTCACTTGAATTCGGCTGTCAAATGTATCTTAAACCATTGATCTCATAGCCCTGGGGAAATGTATCGCTACAGTACGGGAGGCTTGAGGTCAGGTGTCTATTTTGACCCTGTGAGAAAATTGTGTGTGCTTAGATAGTATGTTGGCTTTTGAGTAGGTGGTTGTATAAATGTGCTGGTGATCCCATTTATGAGGCTTGTGCAACATCAGTCACCAGATTGATAAGTCATTCTTGAGCTTGGCTCCTGGATTCATTTCCTTGCTATGAAACATGGATTCTCTAATTTGGTCAAAGAATTTGAATCACGCCCAAACGGGCGGCTTCCATTTATCCCCAGTTTTGCCTCCGCAAACGAACTTGAGATTTGAAGCTAAGATCCCACCATGTGGTGTGGGTACTCTGGGTGGAGGCCCTGATTCGAGAAACTGACTTTCGGAGACTAGTTGAATCTGTGTAACTGATTCATTTATACATTGGACTTGGTGTTGATTTTTGCTTAATTGAGTTTCACAAATGCTAGTATCGGCTTCATGAAGCTGGATTATGTAATTTACATTTAGTTTATTTTGACTTCAGAAGAGAAGATGGGGAAGCTGCTGGAGTCAATACTGGTGTTTTGGATCTTACAAACACAGAAAACGAATTGGCCATGCTGTCATAGCTCCTGAATCAATGGCACCTGGAGCTCCACCCCATGTAGCTGAAAATCTGAACCAGTCAACTACCATAGTAATACCCTTCATTGCTCCTCCCTCTTCTCCAGCATCTTTTCTCCAATCAGATCCTCCCTCTGCGACCCAATCACCAGCCGGGTTACTCTCCCTCACTTCTCTTTCTTTCAATGCCTACTCACCAGGTGGGACCGCCTCCATGTTCGCTATCGGTCCTTATGCATACGAAACTCAGTTAGTTTCGCCGCCTGTGTTTTCTACTATGAACACCGAGCCATCCACCGCTTCTTTCACTCCCCCTCCCGAACCTATGCAATTTACAACGCCTTCATCACCTGAAGTGCCGTTTGCTCAGCTTTAAACATCATCACTTGCCAGTGGCCGAAGGAACAATGGTGGAACGAATCACAAGTTCTCCTTATCCCAGTACGAGTTCCAACCTTATCAGCTGTACCCTGGCAGCCCAGGCGGTCAACTTATATCACCTGGATCAACAATCTCAAATTCTGGTACATCTTCACCTTTCCCTGAAAAAAGGTCTATTATCGAGTTCCGTGTGGGCGAAGTTCCCAAATTCCTTGGCTATGAATATTTTAACACTCGTAAGTGGGGTTCAAGGTTAGGCTCCGGATCACTGACACCAAATGGTTGGGGTTCAAGGATGGGTTCTGGTTCTTTGACGCCAAATGGTTTGGACTCAAGGATAGGATCTGGTTCTTTGACACCTAATGGTGTGGAACCTCCTTCTCGAGACAATATTATTATCGAAACCCAAATTTCTGAGGTTGCATCCCTTGCCAACTCTGACAATGGATCGCAAAGTGAGGATGCTGTAATTGGTCATAGAGTCTCATTCGAGTTGACTAGTGAAGATGTACTGAATTGTGTAGAAAAGAAGATCAACTCGTCACTTGAAATATTACCGGTATCTCTATGGGATAAAGCATCCAATGGCAATACCGAAAATGATATGATGTCAAAGAAAGCAGAGAATCGTTGTGAATATTGCGTTGGTGAAACTTTGAATGAAGTGGCTGAAAAAGGTTTAGGAGAAGGAAGCAGTGCAATTGTGAGCACAATTCCATCACATTGGGATCGAGCAAAGATTTCAATTTCAACAATGCAAAGGGTGAAGTCTCAGATAAGCCCACCGTCGGCTGTGAGTGGTTGGCACCCCAGAAGAACTGGACCTTCTTTCCGATGCTGCAACCAGAAGTTAGCTGACGCATTTGAATGCGTATTGGACTGAGATTTAACAAGATTATCGGTTAAATGGGAAGTAATGCAATTCATAGGTAGTAGAGATTGACGAGCTTTAGATTAGAGTCATTGGACTACATGGACCGATGGACTATTGATGAATCCTCATCACACACTAGGTATATATAGTTTGCAGTAATTGTTATTAAAATCAGCTTCTACACTTTCTTCGTTTTCGTAGTGTACTTTTTCCTTTATACCCTTTTCTTGATGTATACATAACAGTCGCGTACAGATGTTGTGTTATCATTTTAATGTGTATAATCATAAGAACACAGATAATTTTTTTTTTTTTACTTCTGGAAGAAATATGACACTGAACTGCTCTGTATTTTCTTTGGTTTTGTGGTGAACTTAGATTTAAATGAATCAAAGTCTTATTATGCACCCACCAGATTTTCTTCTTGTTTTTGTCTTGAATTAAGATTTAAATGTATCGAAGTGTTGTACCTACTAATAATAATATATGAAATTGGATTTTTAAAATGCATTGAACCGTTTGTACTCGGACTTAAAAAGTATCTTCCTTTTTTGCAACCAGATAGATGTGAACGAAAAGAGTAGGGGAAAAAAAAACTGAATGAGACTAAATATAGGACATGATCATAATGGAAGGGGTCTACCACTTTATATGTAGTTGCAATCAATAGAGACGTATACAGTTGGAGCGTATCTGTCATTGTTGGACAGTGGTCCAATTAAAACCAGCTGATAACAAGGTGGTGTAATTACATGTTGATCCTATTAATGGACCATTTTCCGCTCCTATGAAAATATGACTCACGTACTTAACTCTATCTTTAGCACTTCTCGTATGTGTATATTATGGGGTAAATTTCTAGTAAAATCTTAACTTATATTTAAGGATCTTAAGTTATTAAGAGAGCATAAAATAGGTTAAGGCAAATTGGGCCGGCCCAATTCAATTAGGAGCTTAGGTGATGAACTAGGCCCACAGCACAATGCGAATGAAGGAAATGAGCTAAGGGCATGCCGAGTTGCCGATACCTGAGCATGCCGAGATGGCCTGACTAAGGCTGACTTCAACATGGAATGGCACACATGGCCCAACATGTGGACACTGCGTGAGACTCACGCGAAGAGAATCATACCCTATGAAGCACGGATGCGGGTGCGGGATTTGAGTGCGACGCGGTTCAAGTGCGGTGATTCGAGAATTTTCAAAAAAACAGGATGCGGGTGCGGCGGGTAAACAAAATAATAATATAAATTTACATTAGTTGATTAGATTGCATGTTTAAGAATTACCTACAATCAACAATGAAATATGATATTTTTGGATATTTCGTGGGGTAATGTGAGGAGAGTAGAAGACTGAGAAAGTAACATGATCTTTTGGATATTTTGTGGGATAATGTGAGAAGAGTAGAAGACTGAAAAAGTAACATGATCTTTTTGGATATTTTGTGGGATAATGTTATATATATATATATATATGTATAATGTTAAAAGTTAAAAGGATAAAACTTAAAAGTTAAAAATAATTTTCTTTTTTCCTTTTTCAGAAAAGTTAATTAAAATATCTTTTTTAAAAAAAAATCAGTTTTAATTAAAAAAAAGAGAGAGAAAATATTCTTCCCAAATCCTAAACGAATCGGAAATTAAAATTAATCAATTAATTTTGATTCTCCTCAGGTGCGAATCGAGGACTAATCGGGCTGCACCGCCACCTGATTCGCCCCAGTTGAATTTGCTGAACCTTTAAAAGAATCCGTGCTTCATAGATCATACCAATCATGCGGACCTGTACAAAATTGTACCAGCCCCCACTACACTACGACTATTATCGTACTATTGCAAAATTTATTAATAGTGGACTATGAAACAGGGATATGGATACATGTATCGAATACGGCACTGCATCGATACGGTGATACGGCAAAATTAGAAAAATATAGGATACGATACGTCTTAGATACAGATTAATAAATATATATATTATAAAATATATAAACATATATATTTAATTATTCAGTTATAAGAATTTTATAAATTTATGAACAATATCATGAATATTCATAAACTTAAAACAAACGAATGGGTAATTTAATTGCATAGTAACTTAAAAGTAGATATAATATTCTAACTTGAATACCAGAAGAAGGATAGAGACCAAACAACGATGATCGTAGATGAAGGACGTAGTGTTTTGGTCGATCGTTTCATCTTCTGATAAAAGGTTGACTTATTCATTGAGTTGTAAATGAAAAATCTAAGTCTCTTTTAGAGATTTCTATATTAAAGAAATTATTTGTTATTTTTAAAACGGCTCAAATAAAAAAAATTACAAAACTTACCTCGCCGTATCCCGCAAGTATCCTCTCCATACCTATCCCGTATCCTTGTTGTATCCCTCCCACATCTGAAAATTTTAAAAAATAATAAAAATGTTGGATACTCAGATACGTATCATCTACGTATTCTACCGTATCTTCGCGTATCCGTGCAGAATACGTATTTAATACCGATACTTCGAACTTAACTGAAGTATCCGTGCTTTAGAGGTAATGGATAAGTGAGAAAAGGCTATAGTATCATCCAAGTCTTACCCTCTTTGGTTATTTTACTGTGAATCCTAATGAGCAAGTATAACCATAATTCTATACGTATAAATAGAAGAGGGAGGGCAGTACTGGCCACACTACACCACTACTATCGTACTATTGCAAATTCATTAGTTGTAGATAAGTGAAAAAAAGCTAGAGTATCACTCAAGTCTTATCCTCTTTTGTTATTTTACTGTGAACCCTAATGAGCAAGTGAGGGTTAAGAAAAAAAGTGTTGGTAGTTGATTAGTTAGTTGCAGAATATCCATGTTGTTAATAGTTTGTTTCTCTGTTTAAGAGAGAAAAAGCTTGCAACCAATATCCATCGTTGATCGACTACCTTGAGAGCTCAATAAAATAAACGCACACACACAAACAGAGTACGTACTACCAAACTAGCATAAGCACTACGGAGGAACCTACGGTACTCACATTCTCCTTATCTCTATTGAACTGATTCTATAAATTATTTCTGTGGGATGGGCCTAATTTTGCACAACCTATAATTGGCACTGTTTATGGGAACGAAGGAAACAGTTCTAGTTCTTGATGAGTTTATGAATTTATTATTTTTTCACTAGAAAAAAAAAACCGTTATTACTTATTATGCTCAAACAAGAGTAGCCACCTCGGGGGCTCGCAGGTGCAACCGACAGTAGGCGATGGTTGATTGCCACCATCTAGCGAAACGATCTCCCGATCCTGTTGACTAACACGAACAGGGGGTGTCGACAGTAACTACGACAACCATGGTCTCATTGCCGGTGGAACAGAAATGACGTGACAATACTCAGAATTGAGATTCAAATCCTGCATAAATTTCTTAAAAAATACATGAGAAAGTTCGCCTCTAGAAATGAGAAAGAGGAAGATATCGTAACCTCAGTCGCTAGGTAACCACATCAAAAAATATAGCGGTTGAAAACCCAATGCCTACGAAAGAACAGGCTTAGGGTCAGACAAAGAGCAAAAAAATGGTGTACACATTCCTACTTCAAAGTTCCGGTAGCAGAACAACGTCAAAGCGTTTTTTATAGGTTAGTGGAGAAAAATTCTGGGTCCAAGGCTTGGGCTAAAAACGATCTGAGAAGGTTGATTGACTTCACAGTAGTCGAAAAGTTGTCGCT
>JAKCWG010000308.1:0-180292 GCA_021464415.1 Lonicera japonica
AAGATGTCCATAATTTTTGGAATTATGTAACTATGACTAAATATTTTAGTCATGAAATATATATGTTACATCACCAAAAATATAAATCACACCAGTAATCGTGTAAAGGGGTTCTATAAAATTGAAAATAGGGCAAGGGTCACGCCAAATTCAATTTACTAAACTAATTCACTTTGATTCACTGCTTCTCTAACATAATCGTAAAAACTATTGCACGGGAAAAATAATGCAATACTATAATATACAATAAATAAATGACAAACAAATTGTTACACTAAAAAATTAATTAATTTTTTTTATACAAACAATAATTATAGCCTACTCTTATAGAAGTGGAGAATGGTATAGATTTTTTTATATACAAACGGTAATTGTAACCTACTCTTATAGAAGTGGAGAATGGTACAATGAAAAAGCATAACTCTCGCTTTCACTTTCGAAAAAAAAGAAGTTGAAGGGTTACGCCAAATTCAATTTACTAACTGCACACGCAAAATAATAGCACACATACATTTAATGAGTCACGAAAAAATTGTGATACTGAAAAAAAAAGGATATATCAAAGAAAAGAGACAAAAAAAAATCGTATACAAGTGATAATTTTAATGTACTTCTATATAACAGTTTTATCTTAACCGATCACAACCCATTTAACTAATTATATCATTTTTAATAACTCGAACATGACCTATTTTATTATACATATTACACAACATGACACAATTAACCCGTTTAGTAAGGAGGTTGTGTCATATTAAATAGGTAATTTGGAACAATTAATTTGTATGACAAAAATGCGTTATCTATAATTTAGAAAACTTTAAGTTCAAACATGCCAATTATAGGTCAATTTCGGTTTAGTCATGTCAATTTTACAAACTAGAATGCTACCCGTTTAGTAAATGTGTTATTCATGTCCGACTTAAACTTAACCCAAAATTGTTTATGCGGGACGTGCAAGTCTGGTCCTGTGATTTGAAAGGCCCTGTGCAAAAATTTTAAATAAGGCCTTTTTATATAAATTGACCAAAAATATTGAATTACTTTATATTACAAAAAAAAGGTTGTACTAATTGGATTATTTATTTATTTTTTTGTATTATTTTTTCTGGTTTTACTTTTATGTAAAGTTTTAGAAAGAGTGATATATCTCTAGCTATGTTGGATTAATCATGCATCCAACGGAATGTGGGACATTTTGTGAGAAATCAAAATAAAAAAAAGAAGCGTGGGGGAAATAGAACGTGCAAAATAGAGACTAATAAAAATTACTTTGGGGAGAGAGATGAGAATTTTTTTTATTAAAAAGATATTTCAACGGGATTATTTAAACAAATAGTGGGAGAAATTGAGAGAGTAAGTGGGAAAAAAGAGGCGCAATTAAAACAAGGAAGAGTGAATCGTGCCTGTGAACATTGTGTTGAAAAGATTATTGTAGAATCTGAGTCAAGGTATGTTGTTAGATGGGTGAATGAAGTTACAAAGGAACATCATCCTTTCTATTAAAGAGGTTATGGAAAGTAAAAGAGTCCAACTGCGAAGTTAGCAAGAACGGGTAGGGACAAGGAATAGCTTAATGGTAGATAAGTTCCTACTTATTTTCAAGGGGATGGTTAAATCATTTTAGTAAGCTGTAACTTGATAAGTAACTCGTGCTATAAATCCTCCAAGAATGGCTTGTGTCCAATAGTCATATGCTGTAAGTATGGAACCGTTTTACTCTCAACTCGATATATCGATCAGCTCAGCTCAGCTCACCTCAGCTCGATATCCTCGACCAGCTCGGACTTTTATCTATTTGTGGTCTGGTCCCTTCAGAAAGAGAAATATGTTGAAAATATATAAACGGTAAAGGAAAAAATGGTGTGGAGAGCGCTTGAAAATGAGTCAAGGGCCGGGTCTGGGGACTTTTAGAATTAATCCGAGGGCAACAAGTATGCTAACAGTTTAATTACAAAGCCATTGGCAAAGAAAATGGATAGTTACAGCAAAGAGATGGAAATTTTTAAGAAAACAAAATATGAACTTATATATATACATACATATACACTAGTAATGGGCCTACCGCACTAAATAAAAACCTAAAAAATTAATAACGAAGTTTTACATGTCAATCTAACAAAAAACTAGTTAATTTTTATGTCCCGAGAATTGTGCAGGTATAGTAAGGGGTAAGATTTCGCGTTGATTTGACCAAACTCGAACCCAAACCCCACCAATCCAAGGCGGATTTTTACATTGAAAAACCTGAACATGCCTGTTTACTTGTATGTTTGAACCTGAACTGCCCTCGACCTGCATTAACCCGTCCCGACACGTCTTAACTATATGGTATTATAAGAGGTTTTAACCATAAAAGCATTATATTTGGGGTGGGTCAAATGGATTCATTTACACAAACCTGACCCACCCCAAGCGGGTTTTACCTTAAATAATTCGAACCTGCCTAGTTTTAAAAAACAAACCCCCCTTTGAGGTGGAGTAGCCTTGGGTCAAATTTGGTCAAATCTGACCCAACCTGCTGGAAACATAGTCAACTCTAGCCCGACTGGAATAAGGACAACCTTGAAAACCCAAAGTTGCCACAGTATATGCAACGGTTATTTAAAGAAAAAATATTATATACGAACTGCCTCAGGCACAACGGGCTAATTTACATGAACCTGAACTCATAAATTTATTTACAGAAACTCAAACTTGACCGAACCCAAATAATGTTTGTATTTAGAACCTACACCCACCAGGTTTAAAACCTATAAACGCATGTGCATAACATCTCCTTTGTCAATCCTCTCTTGCATCTCATCTGATAAAGGTGAAAATTGCATTTTCCATTGTTCAATATTACCAAAGAACAAAATGCACAGGCATTTAGCATAATAAAATTCAAGAACTCTTCTCAAATAACTAACCAAATATAAATGCATATATTTTTCCTTGTACAAATTTATTGTCATTACCAAAGCAGCGCCGTGGGATATCTTTATGCGGAATGAGATGAGTAATCGCGTTTTCATATACACGACATAAACTTCCAAACACACATTTTTGTGCATACATTCCATTACATTTGCATAATTCACTAACAAAAGACCTGAGGCCAAAAAATTACCTTATATTCCTGTGCGCTTTTTTCGTCCTTGTGAGCACAGAAAGTTGCTTACATAAATGGACTGGCCTGCAACCTTATTATCCCATACATTTACAACATAAGCGCAAGGCTTGGGCTTAGGGTCTTCGATAATGAGCAGACGCGATCGAAACTGTGAAACAAAATATAAAATAAAGCAACATCATTGATGAAGATAGTCCTTAAGAAACCACTATATTCAATATTGCAACAGTTTCCCACAGGCCGAGCAAAACTTGATAAATAAACAGCAAACCAACACAAACAAACTTATAATACTTCATTGAAAAACAACAAGCTGGCAAAAACTAAACTTGATGCTTCAGCGTGGCGAGTTTACAAAGTATGATTGACAACAGCCAATTCCGTCAGCTTATGCTATCTCATAAAGAAGATAAAAAGGGTTCAAAGAAGCAGCATATCAGAAAACTAATGTAGTCAAACCCAAAGAGCCATTGATTTTCATATTTGAGTCCTTAAGTAAACATATATGAACCCAAGGGGTTGCTATAGCAGTAAGGGTGAACTTGGGACTGTGTGGGTAGCGCACGGTCTCAAGTCTGATTCCCCGCTGTGTGAAACCTTTCTTGGGCCACTGGGGGCGTCTCCCAGTCTAGCAACCCCCTCATCGGATTAGTGGGAGTGGGCCCCGATACCCACGGTTATCAAAAAAAAAAAAGCAACCATATATTTATGTGCATGCAAAGTAGAAAGATAGTGGGTACTTTGCACCCTAGGCTATGGTGAGTAACTTTATATATTACCATATCCTTGCTATATTCGACTCGAAAGAAACTTAAAATATTGTTATACTGAAAATATCAAATGATGATGTGTATGGTCTTTCCTGAATTGAGACACCAGTGGTGCTAACACGTGGGTAAAACTTGCCCCTGAAAACTGATTTGCAAGAGAAAGATGTCCACAAGCTCATATACCACTCACAGAGTCACAGATCTTCTATTTCTTCCATGTGGGACATATTCACCGTGATTCCGTGACACAAAGATGATGAGAAAGTGGGCCATTCTTATTTTTTCTAAGAGAAGAAAGAAAGTGGCATTGGATACATACAAGTAACAGAAATTTTATGTATATAGGGGTAGCATATAGATGAAGCCACTAGTTTCCAAAAAGTTAGTAAACAATAATCCAGAAGTCTTTTCCTTCAAAATAAGATAAATGCTCACAACAAACATAAATATAATGAACAACCATTTGCTCAAAACTTTAATGGTCCAAATTGAACCACACACTTCATAATCATCAAGACTTTAATGGTCCAAATTGGCCCTTTACATCACAAAAAAAAGAATACACTTGCACCTAGCTTCAAGATACTCCTATCTTTTCTTGTATTAGGGAAAACCTAATGCACATATAACCCCTTTAGATTCAAATACGTCCAAAAATTAAAACCTTTATTAAAAAGTAAACACTAATTTAGTCTAAAATAGTGATTAAATAAACATTAATTTAGCCCAAAATTAGTTACTGAATAAACCTATATATATATATATAAATGCATATATAATTATATAACAACATAGCACTAATTAAGCATTTCACACATCACTTATTAAGCACTAATTAAGCATTTCTCACACACCATAAAGCCTTAATTCCGCACCTTGTATTGCTTTAATACTAAATCTGAGCAAACTTAAGTTAGGGTTTGAAGTGAAAATAGAGTGAGGTAAGGGTTTAAAGTGAAAATCATACCTTCAAGTTTGGCGAAGGAAGTCCGGCGTTGCTTGTTTGTCGGTGAAGAGTGATGGAGGAAGAGGAGAGATGACCAATGGTACACAAGAAAGAGTGGCGGTGACAGAGGATCAACAACAGGACGGCAACAGATGATGCCGACAGAGGCTAGCGGAGGAGGCCGGCGACGAAGGTCGGCGAAGAGTGAGGAAAGAAAGAGAGAAAGAAATATCCCTGCTGGTCTAAAGGAAATTTGGTTAAAGTAAAGAAAAAAATAGAAAATGAAAATAGCCAATTTGTCCAATTTAAGCACGAGATTCTAACTATGAGTGTTTTCGGTCTTTGGTTAGAGTACAAATTATTTTCAAATTATATACGCAATGATTCAATTTGGTTCAGTTCTGTTCAGTTTTGCAATGTCACGTTCCAAACCCGAACCAAATATACTTGGTTTCGGTTCAATTTTTTTGAGACGAACTAGGTCAAAAAATAATTTTTTTATACCAGTAATTTAGTTTATTATTTTTTATACACTATATAATGTAAATATTTACATCTAATAATATATATTTGTATCTGTAGTTATTCAATATATGTCTGTAAGTAATTTTACACATTATTCAATATAGTTCAAAAAAAATAATGTAATGAGTGTAACCTTTTTTTTGTCTTCCAAATTGATGAAATGTAATTTTGTAATTTTAACTGGCTACTAAATTATAATCGACATCCTTTTCTCATGCTCAAGTCCTAGCAACACTCGATGTTTGTGCAATATTAGCATGTAAACCATTCTTAAAGTCATAAGTTCAATACTAGTTGTAAGTGACTATACGTGCATGCAATAGAATATTTTGTAATTTTTTACAACAAAATTATATAATTTCAAATCCTGAATATCGTAAGTTCAAATATTATCCTTAGCATTATTTTACAGCAATTTTAGCCCGAGATTTGATAATTTTGTGTAGTGTGTACATATTAAAAATCCTGGACATATTTAATATCTATATACGTGTAATATGATTCTTAGTAATTACTTACGTTAAAAATATGCATCTGGTATAGTGGTAAATGAAAGTGTTCTTCATATATATATATATATATATATATCCCTCAATTAACATCATTTTGTAGTAATTTCAAGCGCTAGATTAACAATATAGATTACCACCAAGGGTACACCATGTGTTGCTAGTAATATTATAAGTATGTATTTAACCGCTAAAAGATATACAATTATTTTATTTTAGTTGCATTGGTGACTCTGTGACTAAGTATTACCATTTTGCTATAAATTAAAAAAGCAAGTAAGACATAATTGCTTTACTTATCTATTTCAATTGTACAAGCTAAAAAGTTTTCGTGGTGTTGTATAACTAGTTTTAAATTTAATTTTAGTATAATAATTAGTATTATAAAATAGCATTTATGCAAATTATAATTACAAATTCAAAAAATATCCATTACATACTTTGTTCCAAAAAAAATATTTATTTAATAATAAAATCATTAAGTTATTGAATGTTAACTATCAAAAGGTTTAATTGTACATGTTTCCAAAATAAAAGTATTATATTTAAAATTAAATATAACAAAACATATAAAATTTTCAAAATAATAATTCATAAGAGTCAAAATAAAATTATTTCGAGAAAAATGGGATCCATGTACTAGACACAATTTTCATTCAAATTTAATTTTTTTTCATAAAAAGTTAAAAAATAAAAAACAATTTATTTCATTATGATTTTTCTTTTTTTTAAAAAGTTAGATTGAATTTTATTTTATTTTTCAAAAAGTTTATGAAATTATGGGCAGGAAGGTTAAATTTTTTCAAAATTCACTGCTCAAGTGGGTGCGAGATTTGGTCAAAGGGCCGGAAAGAGAAGATGCAGATTGGTACGTTTTTGTCACTGTAATGAGCAGTACCAAATAAGTATAGTCTTAATCCGTGCTAAATGCGTGTCAATGCCTACCAAAATCTGGCATGGTTAAATTTGTGTGCCAGTTAACAACTTTTGGTATAGTGATGGGGCTTTACTTTAAGGATCATGTTGTTTGGGTTTTGGTCTTCTAGGAGGAAAACAGTCGTATTGGATTTTTTCTTCCCTCTCTGTATAAGTCTCCTTGTGTGTGAGTACCAGCCTTGCCCTTTGGCTTTTAGCGCACAATTATGCACTGTGAAAATAAAATATTTGTTTGATTAATGGTGTTCATTTTAGAGCCTTCAATTCGAGCCACTCTTCAAAGAAGCTGCTAATGCTCCCTTTCTCGGGCTAGCTTTTGAATATTTCACCTCTGAATCGACTAACGGGAGAAGATTTCTAAATGCTTAATTTGGCCCAATAAATTAAGAAAGAAAAAAAGCTTACCGTATGTTATGTATTTCATCATCGGAATATAATTAATTAATAATTGATCCGACGTAAATGTACATGTTCAGTCAGAATGATGCATGTGTTGTTTATTTCATTTATGTAAAATAACTTATACAAATGTTATGCATGGAAAGGATACCCTTCATCACATTTTTACCTTCTGTCATGAATAATAATAATAATAATACCACTACTTGCATCCTCCGAAATCACCACATTTACCGCCATAGAAGAATGTATAACCATCTGTTGGATTTGCATAACCGTATGAGGAAACTAAATAGTAGCGAGATTCAATGACTTGCACATAAGCATCGTGAGGGGCAACAAAATTAGGTCCTCCATTTTCACGGAGTTGGATTAGGCTTATGTAAGCAGTGCGTAGCGCCCTGCCGTTGACAAACGTACCACTCCCCATTGGAGGAGATATAGGGGTGTCGCCATGCACTAGACCTCCTCATGCTGCTTTTTCTGCTCCATTAATGTCTAAACTTCCAAATATTTCCTTCGGCCAGTAGCCTATTTTGTAAATGTCCGCCACTCTTAACCACCAGTTCCTGGTACTCTGATTTTGTTCATCATTATTCATTTCAACACAAAAATATAAAAAATCATAATATTAGCTAGCTTCAATGGATCAATGGAGAGGGTTAAATTAAGGCAATTCTTTTTTAGCTAATACCACCTTTGATAAACCTTAAGGAAATAATCACCCAGATAAATAAATTTGATTGTAATCTAGTGGTTGTCTACTTAAAATTAATAAAAAAAAGATTTATATACAACAACATTTGGAATTAATATTTACATTAACCTAAATCAATATTAAGATTAATCACCAATTTAATATAAATTAATATTTAATGTAAGTGAAAAAATGAGCGAGTTTATCAAATCAAACAAACCATCAAAAACTAGAATAAAGAATAAAGTGGAGTACATATAATTTTGAAAAAGGAAAAAAGCTAAAGGAAAACTTGTAATCTTGTATAGAGCCCAATGTCAAAGAAGAAACAAATGTAAATATACAGAGAGAGGGGTTTAGAAGAACTAGCTTTTCACTTCAAATGGAAATAAATGGGCGGGGACACTTTATTTTGGGGTGGGTATTATAATATTTTTTTTCCCCTGGCAACCCATACATATGAAGAGCAGCTGAAAAAATTGGGTAGGACTGGAGACTTAGTGGCCTAGGCCCAGTTCCCCTCCTGGTTATTAGTTCAAGATTAAGATTGTTTTCTTCCCTATTAAATGTACTTGGGTATTAATAGCCTTTCATAATATTAAATATGACTGAGATTTTGATAAAAAATTTGAACTAATTAAATGAGTCCTCATCAAAGGGTGTGTATAATTTTCTCGTCCCTCTCCGATTACTCATTTGAGTATATAGAAGCAATCTGAGTTAGTCCATCTGTTTTGAAACTATGCCCAGCTTAGCTTAATATACTACATTGGCACTCTAGAACAACATAATCAAAAGTAATTCATTGGCGTCCTCCGTATTTACTTAATAGTTGACATCAACAAATAATTAATTACCCGAGAAACTGATATCTTGAGAGTGGTTTCAGTCATGTTACTCACAGAAACAGGCACAATAGGTAAATCCAAACCAGCTTGTGGATTTGTTATTACAAAATCACTACAATATTGGTTGAAACATCCTGATACTTTCCCATTACTGACATCTTGTGGTACAAGGGAAAAAATTACACAATTCAATTATTTATACTATAATTAACTGTGGATTTATTTCATGAAAGTTGGTAAAGTTGATGTCTATGACGAGTATATTATATCTACAAACTGCATAAAAAATTCAATGTAAAAGAGAATAAGATGATCTACAAAGATTTCGACTGCAAAAATTGCACACACACATGCTAAAATTTTGGGTAGAAATGATCTCCATGACAGCTAAATTATCTCTATCAAATTTAATCAAAAACAATAGGGTGATTTTGTTTATATCCACCATATCTTGTAGTTAATCCACACTATTAAGTTAATCCGCATTACCTATTAAGTTAATCCACGAATGTGGATAGACTGACAAGAAAATATTAGTAATTTAATTTTATAAATATTATTTTAAATAATAATTTAATACCTAAATATCCACTAAATTAATAAGTACAACCATTTTAAATTTTAGATTATAATATTATTAAGTCTTCCCTGTTTTCAAACAATCCAAATCTCAACTTTCTCATCTCCCATCTCCGACTTCTCACTCTGCTCCTTCCTATGGTTGCTGCAATCTTAGATTTGGGGCTTTAGAGATTTGCTTTTGGAATTCATTCTTTTATCTGTATTTTTTTTTTAGTTGGGGCCTTTACAAATTTTCTTTCAACAATCAATAATGAGCAGATCCATAAGGTTACTAGAATTAATGAAAAGAAATTTGTCCCCATAAATTTGAACTTTGAATTAAAACCTAAACATAACAAAATCCAAATTAAACCAATCGTGAAAAACTCCCCTGAATGGTTTGTAATAATAAACTCATCCCCGAATGACCCAAAAGCAACGCCATTTTTCTTATACCACCAAAAATCTAAATCGTTTTCTTTCTATACAGATTTAAACCCATTCCCAAAATTCAACGACGTAGTCAATGTAGAGATAGAAAGGGTATTGTTTTGTATAATGAAATGTTTTTTACCCTTAAGTAGGTGTAGCTCGTTCTGTTAATTTTGTTGGTAATGGCCGGCCGGGAAATAATGGTGATATACCCATACTCAATGGACCATTAACCAAGAGGATATATATATGTGTGTGTGTGCGTGTATACTCTATACACCCTCCCTTCCAATTTGGGGTTTGTATTTTTCTTCGAAAAATAAACGTACTGATATTCTCAAATTAATCAATCCACGTGCAGCTGTAAACCCTAACCCTAAACCGTTTGAAATTTTTTGAAAGGTTAATATGAAAGAAATTAAAAATAATTATATTTGGATTAAGAATCTTAATTAAAATGGAATCTAAATTTATGCAATTATAAATTAATTTTAATTTGTGGATATACTTATCAATTTTGAAAAGGGTAATATTTGTGAAACTTTGTACAAAATTTCCGTAATTTAGGGGTGGATTAACTAAAGATGTGGTGGATCACCCAAACAAAACACCGTTTGCTAGTGAGTGTAATGAAGATTGATATATTTGTTCATTTTTCGCTATTAAAATATTTGAATGGCTATTTCATTTAATTCTAAATTGAAATGAGGAAAACTGGTGAAGTTAATCTACTGATCATGAATATTATCTCTATCAAGTTTTATAAAAAAATTCATCCATTCAACTCTTAAATGGACATTCAATTTTTTTAGGGTAAGTATAGTCATTGTTAAAACCATATATACTGATATATATATATATATATATAAAATATTGACAAGAAAAAATTATGAGAAATTACATTCCACAATGTATGAAATCTTGTCTTATTGTCCGGGTACAAGTCCAGGTTTACCTGAAAAGACAAAAAAAAAGGTTAAATAAAAGAAAAATAAAAGTAATGGAAAATTTGGATTCAACTTTGAGGGATTTTAGAAATCGCAAAGTTGGAGAACAATTGAAAAAATAACTTAATCTTTTTATATTTCAGTGAAAGTTTCACTTGACTTCATACAAAAATCATTTATTTTTCTAATCATTTTTCTGATTTTTCAGGAAAAAGAAAATTAAAATAAGTAGTTGCTTGATGCATAATGGTAGGTACCATCCAACCAGTTTGTAGAAAGCTGTTAGAACTAGGATGGCCACTTTGAAGCCTGATTATGGCTGCACTGTATTGCTGCTTTTGGACATTGGGTGAGGGTTGCTCCACTTTTATATGTGCCTCTGCCCCTTGATATTTCTTATTCCCCTCCACTTTCATTTCTATTCCTGCAAACTATACCACAAGTACAACAGATTAGAACAACGTTATACTTGAGTTAGACTATAAAAATAGATTCACTTTCTTTAATAAAAAGAATGGATGGTTATTTAGAGAGGTAATTGGATGAATTTTTTCATAAGATTTTGTAGAGATAATTTATATTATGAGTAGATCACCTCCACCAAATTTCATAAAAAAATTCAACCTATAAATGGATGAGATGATCATCAAAAATTTTAACGGCCGAAAATGTACGTATATATCAATTTTTTAAAACACCTACTTCTAGGTAGAATTTTTCTATAAATTTTTATGAAGGTGATTTGCTCACTATATACATCATCTCTACAAATTTTCAATTTTTTTTTATCAATTTACCCCTCTAAAATGGTCATCCCTTCTTTCTGTTAAAGTAAGGGAATCCCACTTTATAGATTAACTATATTATATTATACTTATTTACTCGCATTATCTGTTATTTATACCGGATTTATTGATAGGTTATGTACATGTTAATGTATAATTCATTAATTAGTTCACCATATGTATATATATATATATATGATCATTTGGTAAAAGAAATTGATGAATATATATATATATATATATATATATTCATCATTTTCCCAAATCTCTTTTCCCAAATCTCTCATAACTACAAAAATGAAAAGCGTGCTCTTCAAGCACAGCTTGAATCAATGGAGCGAAGTGAACAAGCTAAGTATGCTTTCACTCATGAGAAGCCTTTACCCAGATCTCTTTTCCCTGACACCCGAAGTATTCCTGATATTTCAATCTTCTACCCTCCAGATCCACCAGTTGTCAATACCTTTGATCCATCAGAATACTCTCTCTTAAAACCCCATTCTTCTACCATTAACCTTTGGGATGAACCCCCTAAAAGAAGGTTACCTCCATGGTCTTCTCCTTCCAAACCTAAGCCAACACCTAAACCAAACCCGAAACCAGTTTTCCGACCACCAAAGTCAAATTATCCATTTCAGGCCAAACATCCATCACATGTTGACTGGTCAACTCCTATCCGAGCTATTTCACCCCCTCCTACAGCCCGAGAAGCCAGAGGGATTGTTCTTAAAGAACCTACCTCTACAACTGCCCCAGTACCCATTAAATCCATCACTACATCTCCAGCAACCAACCCAGAAGCCTATCAACACCCATCTGATGCAACTGATGTTATCCAAGGTGCCTCTACAAAACCTTTGGATATGTTTGCAATGAAAATTCCTGAAAGTCAACTAGTTAATCAGATAGCCTCTTTCCTCAGAGTCCTTACTCTCCCAGACCGTACCCCTCATAAGACTGAGTCAGATGATTTGTTTAGTTCATTTGAACAATTGTACTCAGCTCAAGCCTCCGGTACTCATCCCACTAAAGATCCAACTGAGCCTATGGTTAAAGATCCCCCAGAAAATCCTCAACCTCCTCAGCCAAATCAAGTCCCCCCTCAAGCTCAAAATACGCACCACCAAGAAAATCATTTACGATTTACACTGGATGATATTAAGCCTAAGTTTTGGCGTGATCGTTTCTTACAATTTAAAGCTTGGATGATAGCTGATAATGAGTTATATGACCTCCGGTCAGTGTTTAAGCGATTTCTAGCTCGCTTAACTGGACGATTACACGATTGGTATGATTCCCTCCAGGAATATAGACAATTGCAGTTACAGCAAATAACTTCAATTGATATTTTCCTCGGTACTATTTACAATAAGTTTGTTGGAACTCCGTCCAAATTTGTTGATATCGCCCGTTCTGAATTCATGGGAATGAAATGTTGTTCCCTCCAAGATGCTGATCTTGAGCGACATTATGATAGAATGTCAAAGCGTTTCTACATTCTTGGTGGCATTGATGATGCAAATCTTAAGCAAATTTTCTTCCAATCTTTTCCAGAAACTCTCGTTGCTGAAGCAAAAAAGTTGTTAAAAATCCAAAAGCTTGATCTCAAAACCCTTTCTCTGGGTCGTATTTATGAACTTCTTACAGATTTTGTTGAAAGAATTTATAACCAGAAAAAGCTAATGGAAGATATGGAGAAAACTAGCAAAATGCTTTCTAAAGCGTGTAACAAAGATCATTGGAAGATCAAATGCAAGAATAAAGAAGGCTGCGATTGTTCTCAGCATAAGCGTCTTTACAAGAAGAAGAAATCAAGACGATCTTCTCGCTCATCAAAGCACTCCTCTGCAGACACCTTTGTAAAACCTTACAAGAAGAAAAAGAAGAAATTCAAGCACTTCAAGTTTGTCAAGAAGAAAGCTTTCCGAGGCAAAAAGACTGATAAATATTTCATCTGCAAGAAGCCAAGCCGCTATGCAAAAAATTGCCCCAATGGTGAAAAGAAAGCCCAGTTCATGGCACTCCTCCACAAGCTTGCTCCCGACATAGCAGAATCTAACATTGAATCTGTTCTGTCCGCAAAAGATGAAGCTTCTCCAAAATCTCTCATGAAGATTGCTTACACAGATTCTGAATTCTCAGAAGAAGAAACTGAGCCTCCAAGTGAAAATGAAAGTACTTTATCATCTCTCTCGAGTGATGAAGCGTTTCATTTACAGCAATTAAGTTATTCCAGTCCAGAAGAGATTCTTGCAGCCCAAACTCCGCATGCTTATGTTAAGCTTTTCCCAGAAGCTTACTCAAAGCCCATCAAAGTGTTAGCACTTTTTGATACAAGTGCATCAAGAACCATGATTGATCCCTCTCTGTTACCATCACATTTGTGGAAGCCATGTTATATTGCATTTCGTGTCGCAAATGGCGAAATTATGTATGTTGACAAGGTTACCAAGCCAATTCTCATCCAACTTTTCACAGGACTCCGTGTCAAACATTCAGTTTATGGAAGTCCAGTTACTATGAAAGAAATGATACTTGGATGGGATTTATTAAAGAAGTTCCCAGTACAGTTCCTTGATGATGGCCTACGTCACAAAAAATCATTCCTCCATTTGCATGATTTGCAAGCAGCCCTTGATTTTTACCAGTCTACTCCTTTCTCACAAATTGACCCTGGTATTTCAATGGCAACTCTTTGTCAAAAGTTAATTACTTTGTCCTGTGCTAAAAGCCATACTGAATTCCTCACCAAATGTCAGAACCCTCTATGGAGAAATAGTAAATTCTTTGTCACTCTTCCTTTCAAGCTCAATGAAGATGTAAATCCTACCCGTGCCTCTCATTCTGGTATGAATCCCGAACACCAGGCTCTTGCCCTCAAGGAATTACAATCTCTCAAAGAACAAAAATTGATTGAAGAAACTACCTTTCCATGGGCGTGTGAAGCTTTTTACGTTAATAAATGATCTGAGCAAATTCGAGGAAAAATGCGGCTTGTTATAAATTACCAACCGTTAAACTACTTTCTTGCCAGTGACAAATTCCCTCTCCTGCAGAAGCATTCATTGTTCAGCCATCTCTCGAATGCCAACATCTTTTCAAAATTCGACTTAAAAGCCGGATTTTGGCAACTTGGTATTCATCCTAATGACAGACCAAAAAACAGCGTTTTGTATTCCAAGTTTTCATTACCAATGGACCATAATGCCATTTGGTCTCAAGAATGCTCCATCAATTTTCCAGAAGACTATGATGACGATTTTTGAACCAATAGCTGCAAATGCCTTAATTTTTATTGATGACATTCTCTTGTTTAGCGCCAATGAAGCTGAACACCTGCAGCTCCTCCATCATTTTCATCATATTGTGCTCACACATGGAATTATGCTGTCAGAAAGAAAGATGATTATTGGCACTCCTGAGATTGATTTCTTAGGAATGAAAATCAAGAACAACAAAATTCAACTCCAAGAGCATATCTCTAAAGATCTCCAGAAATTTCCTGACAAGTTAACAACCAGAACGCAAATCCAGCAATTTCTTGGATTGGTTAACTACATGTCACAGTTCATACCAAAAGTTGTATCCTATACAGCTCCCCTGTCAGCCCTTCTCAAGAAATCTCCACCTCCGTGGACAGATGCTTAAACCCAAGCAGTCAAAAAATTGAAGGCTCTAACCTCCCAACTTCTAGATCTGCAAATTCCCTCAACAGGCCAGAGAATTCTTCAGACTGACGCCAGCAATGAATATTGGGCAGCGATACTTCTTGAAGAGAAGGATGGTATCCGCTCTCCATGTGGATATAAGTCAGGAAGATTTAAGCAAGGAGAACTTCACTACCACAGCACTTTCAAAGAAATCTTTGCAGTTAGAAGAGGAATCAAAAAATTTCAATTTCATTTGATTGGTTATCATTTCAAAATTGAGATGGACATGTCGTCTTTCCCTGCAATGATCCAATTCAAAAACAAGCAGATTCCGAACACCTAGTTACTCCGATGGGCAGAATGGTTTTCCCAATGGGACTACGAAGTTAAGCACCTTAAAGGAAAGAATAACGTTATAGCTGATTTCTTTTCTAGAAAGTCTCCTCAGCTGAACTTTGTATCCCACATCGACCCTGAAATAAAAGAGCCATTTTGCAAACCCTTTAAATTCAATAACCCCCAGCCTTACCACTCATCAAGCTTTCCTATCGTTTACACCTTAACCCAATTATTACCCTTCGAAATGGCCAGTTCATCAAACCCCTCTCCATTCTCAAAACCTTTCCAGTTTTCAGACCTTAACCCTCAGCCGGAACCCCTTGATGCCATTTCCCTTCTTCCTGAAGAAATTCAGGATGTCGTTCTTAACCATACTCTTAAGTTATGAGGAAAAGACCTTGTTACCAAATACCTTTGTCTCTTGATAGAGAAACATGGTCTTTGCTTTCGTGGACTTCGTCTCCACCCTACCTATCCCTTTTGCTCTCTTTTTCATATCCATTATTGCTACCGTGTTCCAAAGATAGCCCTTGTGTTCCTATGGTATCTCACACAGACTTACCATGTTGGTTTCATCTTCAAAGCTCCTGATCTACTCCTCTATCTCCAGATTGCTACTTCAGACCCTGAAATTCAGACAGCACACAGGGAATTGTATGAACTCCCAAGTTCTTACAATTTTGTTACTTTTCTGAAATGGTTCAAATCTGTTGATCAATGGAAGGAAGCCCTGAAGACACATCATCATACTTATTGCCTTATACAGTTCCACAAACCTCTCCGAGTTCCTCACCCAGATGGTTCGAATGCCACTATTGCAGCATGGTTTACTCAAAATCTTGCGAAATCTATTAAAGAGCCTTATGATTTGAATTATGTCACCTTTTTAAGAAACATATGTGCTTTAAACAAGGTTGATTATGATTCAGTGCCAGATTATGTTAAGTTTGATCATGATCCATGGCAGAACGCCTCATGGGAAGATTGTGGTCCTCTGTTTGAACATCTCTATTCCTATGCTTTCACTCACCGATGGGATTTTGGTGATTTAAGTTCCGATTCTGAAGCTTTTGTTGGAATGGATGATGATGATGACGATGACCCTGATGATCCTAATATTGGAGTTTTTGCTCAAGAACTCGACGAGCTTGCCAATACCAGTAACGATGAAGACGGTGGTCCTTATAGTCCAGATACCCCCATCTACGGTGGAAATGATGCTTGGGACTATAGTGGAAATGAAACGGATTAGTGCGCCCTTACGTCATGGATGACGTATTTATCCACCAGACAGCAGCATACTTAATGAATTATATATATTCATCATTTTCTTTTACCAAATGATCATATATATATATACATATATACATATGGTGAACTAATTAATGAATTATACATTAACATGTACATAACCTATCAATAATATATATATATATATTATTGCCACTTCAAGTAAATCTTCTAATTAACACACCAAAATTCACCACAAACGTAATTAATTTGTCCTTAAAAATACAAGAAACGAGTCATTAAAGTTAATTTTAGATATAATCAATGTACTAAATATCACTACTAATTATGTTGAATTAATTTAGTATATTATTTATAAAAAAGAAAAAAAAATAAAGCGAAAGTTAAAACTGAAAGCGCAATTTGAGGAAAAAAATGAAAATATTAAGTTGGCTGGTGAGTAATTAAGAGACTTACATCATAGCTGGTGGCTGATGGTTTAAGAGAAAAGTGATTCGATTTGTAACTGCTAAAAAGTGACTTGGCCTTTAACAGTTCTTCTTTTGTAGTCCTTGCTATTACTGCTGTTCCTTTTGGGCATCCATTTACTAGCTCCATATTTATCGGCCTCTGAGCTTTCGTAGAACTCCGCGGTATCTGTTATAATTAATCAAAATAACAACATTCATATTGTGATTTATGCGGTAAGTAAGTGGCAGAGAAGATCGAGGATTATGTGGATTTCTCCAAATGCGGTGAACTGGAAACCTTTTTTGTTTCGTCACAAGATCATCAAATTTATACTAAATTAAGGAACTTAATAAAATTAATTTAAGGTCTTGTGCAATTGCAAAAATCAAAGATCGATCGATGCACGTGCTCCGCGCGCTTCATATTTGATATGATCGAATAGAACAAATTAAAAAATGGATCACACAATAAATAAATATATGAATAGAATATAATTTTAGTTAATAAATAGAAACTAACCTCAATTCTGTGATTTTTAAGCAAAGGATGGTCAAGAGCAGGCTGCTAACTGCTTGTATATGTTAACACAGTCATAGATTTTTCCAGCTTTCTGTGACAATACACATTATCTTAATTGCTTCCATTATATTGGTATACTAATCTCAATTTAATTCTGCAAGTAAAGCATAAGTGAAAAAAATAAATATCAACTTAATTCTTTCTCTATAGGCTTATTTGGGGTTTGACCCCTATTATTTATTTATTTATTTGTAATTTGTCTTGGTTAATTCCCAAAGTTCAACATAGCGTATGTTTTGACACCCACTTTAGACATTTTCCGCCATTTGACTAGTTTGACTATTATTTATTTACATATTATATTTTCTAAAATAAACTAAAAACAAAATTAATTTTAATATAATCAATTGTTAGAAATACTACCGTGAGATATGTTAAAAGAAATCACAAGGTGTATTTTGGGAATAAATAAATAAACAAGAGATAAATATACATATATATACCTTGATAGTCTTAACGGCAGGCTTGTTTAGGATTTTGAGTTCTCTCTCCAACTCTTGGTCTTCTTCTTCAATACGCAAAATTCTCCCCTTACTTGCAAGAGTTGCATATGGTACTACTAAACTAAATGTTACAACAAAAGCAACAATTAAAGACATTTTGGAATCCATATATGAATCTCTACAATCACCCAAGTATGCAAGAACTTGTATATATATATATCCTGACTTATGAGTTATGACTAACATTAATAGTGGTCTCTTTCAAAAGAGAAATTATTGATCCCACGTGATATATTTACTATTACGTAAAACTGGGAGGCCTGAAAACGGGTCGAGTTTTTGGATTTTTAATTTTGTTCTTGCGGACTTTTATTTTACAAAAAAGATATATACTATGGCATAGGCAATGGGATTTGCCCTTGCACTTAGCAAAGATAATAAGGCTCTTGACAACTATGCTACATAACATTTTTTTTTAAATCTCTTTAAATTATATATACTTTAATAGCACATGCATTGTGTGTGCATAAAATCTAGTATTAAAAAGTGAAACTAATTTAGCATGATAAAATTTGTATCAGCCCAAAAAAATGGAAAGATAAGATTTTAATTAATTTTAAATGTTTGCAAATGAAATAAAAATAAGTATTGTTAAGATTAGAGTGACAGTTTTAGAAACAAACGATTGATGCGCACATAACGCCATCTCCAAATGGTCATTTCTACCAATAGCAATTTCTATAATAGAAATGCAAATTAGTTAAACTGACAAAAAATATTAAGTTAATCCGCATTTCCTACTAAATTAATTTATGAATGTGGATAGACTGACAAAAAATATTATTGATTTAATTTTATAAATATTATTTTATTAATGATTTAATATTAAAAAATCCACTAGATTAATAAGTACATCCGCTTTAATTAAATAAATAAAAATAGGGGCAATTAGTTTGAAGGACGAATATTCATTTATCTATCTATTTAAGGACACAACTTTTATACCAATACTTTAAGGTCCAAAGTTTTGTTTAAAATACAAATTTTTACTGATAAATAATTAAAATTAAATAAATATAGTTACAAAACTAATTTATATTATTGTTATTCCTATAATGTCACTATCATCTACTTGATTATTAAACTAATCTAAACTTTTAAAATCTTGCTATAAACTAATATCTATAAAATCAAATTCAAAATTTAAATTTAAACAATCAAATAACTTCTAACAACTTAATTAATTACTAAAATATAGAAAATCAAATAATTCAAAATTTAAATTTCAACAATAAAAAAAATTATACAACCTAACCAATTTGATTAGTAATTAACAATGGTGATTTTATTTCTATCCGGAAAATTTGTCAGTTTATCCCTCTTTTTGGGTTTTACTGAGATAATCTGTATTGCCCACTAAGTTTAACCACATTGTTAGATAAAATTAAAAAAAATCAATATTGGCATAATTTTTATAAAATAATGATTCTTTTTAATTCAATTGTATATTATCCACCAAATTTTTACTTCTATCCACCGTCATATAATATATGAAAAAGTAAACATAAATTCTATAATAAAATGATATTTCTAATATATATAATTTATTGTTAATTTTATCTACTTTCTAGACTCGAGATTAGACTATAATCTATGATTCACATTTGTTTTTAGAATTGAGATTATACAATAATTCACATTAGTCTTGGAAAAATAATTCAACAGTAATTATAATTTGAAACATTTGTAATACATCTACAAAATTTAGTTCCTACCTAGAAGTAAATTAAAATTATAATTTTAATTACAGATTTATCATTGCAAACAAGAAAACAAACATATATTATAATTGAATATTCTTCATTTAACTTGAAAGGATTGAGATTGAAGGAAACGATGTTTGTTGCCTTCGGTTACTAATTCTTTTTTAGTTTCTTTAGTTCCAATTTTTCTTTATTCTTATTTATTTAGAGCCCTCATTGTATAGAAAAAAGAAAAAGAAAATAGTAAACTCATTTGTTGAAAAAATTTTGTTAGTATTATGATGTAATAATATAAATTAATTCCGCCCAGTTTTGTAGTGTTGTATATTTTTTATGAATAATAAATACTTGTATCAATATACCTTTTAACAAATTAAGAAAATATATTATTAAGGAAGTATATTATAATTAGGAAACTAATTTTAAAAGTAAAGAAATATATTCTAATTAGGAAACTAGTTTTAAAAGTAAGGAAGTATATTCTAATTAGGAAACTATTTTTAAAATTAAGAAAGTATATTCTAATTAGGAAACTATTTTTAAAAGCAAGGAAGTATATTCTAATTAGGAAACTAATTTTAAAAGTAAGGAAGTATATTCTAATTAGGAAACTAATTTTAAAATAAATACATTTAAAAGGATTATTAATTGGTGGATATACTTCTCAATTTTTATAAGGAAATTTTGAGAAGTTTATTTCAATGTTAAAATAAATCAAGGGTGGATAAACTGCAAATACCCGCGGATAGAAATAAAATTACCCTAAAACTTTCCAGGTGACGTAGCAAGTAAGTCACATGGAAAGTTTCTTATCACCATTTCTACATGTGTAAATGGTTATATAAATTTTCTATCCTACATGGCAATAATTAAATGATCCCGCCCTACAATACATTACCCATTCAAATTAATTGCATTATAGAAATAGAGAGTACCAACTAACATAGAAATGGTACTATTGGAGAAACTTAATTTGAGATTTTTTATCTATATAATTATATTACCAAATATATATAGAAATGTATTAAAAGCACTATGACACATGGGATGGAAATAAATTTACAAAAAATACCATTGGAGATGGTCTAATGAAGTAAAATTGACACCACCTTTTGGTGTCTAAACTATGTAACCAAATATGAAGTTAATGATTTGTTATATTAATCTATCAATTGTGTCTTGTAATATTTGAATGCAATAAACGTACCAATCGTATTTAGTTTTCAAATATATGTGTTTCCTGTTATATTAGATTAAATATTGATAAAGTAAGCAAATAATTTTCAGTATTTTTGTTTTGAAACGAAATGTAATTATATCTTCCATATTATCAATTATTCGCATGAGATCCAACGTACTTAATCATGTATACGATACGACATAATGGACTACAAAATCAGTGACAATGACAATTACTATCATTTAGGTTACATCAAATGACACATATACCCCTTGTTAAATTTTGGTATATATTGATTTCAATTGCACAATTATTATACGAATAAGAGATTTAATTAATTTCCTTTTTTTCTCCTCGTAATTTAGTTTGGTTGAATTTTGTTGAGTTTTTTGTAAATGAGTTGTTTCCTTTTTTTTCTTTTTGTAATTTAGTTTGTGATTATATTATTATAATTACTTTTGGAATTCTTGTTTCCTTTTCTTCTCCTTGTAATTTAGTTTGTGATTATACTATTTTCTTAATCTTTTTTGAAAGTAGGGCTAGCTGTCTATCAATAATTTCCAAGTCAATATCTCCGTTATCAGAAACATGAGATTCAAGATCAAAATCAATAGAAAAATTAAAAGGAAAATTAAAATCATTTGAGATGGTTTGTTTTTATTTTTCAATTTTTTTTTCATATCCAACTCCATCCCAAAAATTATGAGTTTGCTTGACAGAATTTCAGGTGTCATAAACTTAGATCATTTGATTCTTAAATTGTATATTTTTTAGGTTCAAATTTATCAGAAAGTGACCTAAGCATTTTCATAACAATCTCAGAATCAGAATTCTTCACCCCATTAGAAGCTAACTTATTCACAGTATCAATCAATTTCAACTAAAAATCATCAAAGCTTTCATTGTTATCTATAACCAGGGTATTATACTGATTTAACAATATCTAAAGTTTAGACTTCTTTACCTTTTCATCACCCTTATGGGCAACAATAAGAGTATCCCATGCTTCTTTGGAAGTCTTAGAAGTAGAAAATCTCTTAAATTTAGTTTCCCCAACAACTATGAATATAGCATTCTTCCCTCTGCTATTATGTTGAGAAGTAGCTTTCTCAGTTACTGTCCATTCTGGTATATGCTTAGGAATAATAGTAACAATTTCATTAACAGTTGTGGTTTTAGTAGGTGGAGTATATCCAGTCTCTACCAAAAACCACACCTTATCCCCTAATGCTTATCAAAAAGCAGTCATTCTTACTTTCTAGTATTGAAAATTATTCCCATCAAAGGGAGGAGGTGTAGTCAAACTACTCTTACTAAAATCCATGAATAATTTTATTTTAGCAGAAAAATTTAACAGATCTTTAACTAATTAATAATAATATACACACAATAAATTCTCACACAGCAATAAATTTTTTTATATTAAAAATGCCATAACTTAAAATAAAAAATTCAAAATTTAATAAAAATTTAACATTTAAAATATACTAATCAAGATCCGTCATGACTATAAAATTATGTAAAAAAAATAAAAATTATTAAGTAACATTTAACACTAATAAGATACACACAATAAACTCTCACACACCAATAAGTTTTTTTCATTAAAAATACTATAACTTAAAATTCAAAATTTAAAATTTAATATTTAAACTCTACTAATTAAGAAATTTAATGAAAAATTAATATTTAATTATACTAATCAAAATCAATTAAACAAGATTCATCTTAAAATAAAAAAAATAATATTTAATATTTAAAATATGCTAATCAAAAAATTTAATAAAAAAATAATATTTAAATCTACTAATCAAGATCAATTAAACAAGATCCATCTTGACTAAAAATTATGAATTTAATATTTAAATATACTAATCAAGATCAATTAAACAAGATCCATCATAAATACAGAATTATGTAAAAAAAAATAAGAAACATTATTGACTAACATTTAAACAAGATCCATCTCGGTATGTCATTTTTAGGAGTGATCACAATATATTAGTCAAATTTTTGAAATATTTTCAAATCATACCAACATATGTGGTTGAATTATTTTCACATATGGCCTTGAGTTTAATTTTTTAAAAACTTATTTTGCCGATATCAAAATAAGATCAAAAAATATGATTAAAAGATTCTTTAAAAAATTAAAAAAAGTCGATCCAATTCAATCTACTTTTAGTTTTTCTAGCATAAAGATATATTGAATCTAAGTTTGTCAATTTGGATTCATCACACGTTACTCATTTTTATCTTATTATCAGTTCTTATTTAATTTACCATGTCGGATGGCACTGGTATACCCTAGTATATATATATATATATATCAGTATATATGGTTTTAACAAGGACTATACTTTCCCTAAAAAAAATTAAATGTCCATTTAAGAGTTGAATGGATGATTTTTTTCATAAAACTTGATAGAGATAATATTCATGATCAGTAGATTAACTTCACCAGTTTTCCTCAAAAATTTCAATTTAGAATTAAATGAAATAGCCATTCAAATATTTTAATAACGGAAAATGAACAAATATATCAATCTTCATTACACTCACTAGCAAATGGTATTTTGTTTGGGTGATTTTGTTTCTATTCATCACATCTTGTAGTTAATCCACCCCTAAATTATGGGAATTTTGTACAAAGTTTCACAAATATTACCCTTTTCAAAATTGATAAGTATATCCATAAATTAAAATTAATTTATAATTGCATAAATTTAGAATCCATTTTAATTAGGATTCTTAACCCAAATATAATTATTTTTAATTTCTTTCATATTAACCTTTCAAAAAATTTCAAACAGTTTAGGGTTAGGGTTTACAGATGCACATGGATTGATTAATTTGAAAATATCAATACGTATTTTTTCGAAGAAAAATACAAACCCTAAATTGGAAGGGAAGGTGTATAGAGTATACACACACACACACATATCCTCTTGGTTAATGGTTCATTTAGCATGAGTATATCACCATTAATTCCCGGCCGGCCATTACCAACAAAATTAACAGAACGAGATACACCTACTTAAGGGTAAAAAACCTTTCATTATACAAAACAATACCCTTTCTATCTCTACATCGACTGCGTCGTTGAATTTTGGGAATGTGTTTAAATTTGTACAGAAAGAAAATGATTTAGATTTTTGGTGGTATAAGAAAAATGGGGTTGCTTTCGGGTTATTTGGGGATCAGTTTAGTATTACAGACCATTCATGGGAGTTTTTCACGTTTGGTTTAATTTGGATTTTGTTATGTTTATCTTTTAATTCAAAGTTCAAATTTATGGGGACAAATTTCTTTTTATTCTAGTAACCTTATGGATCTACTCATTATTGATTGTTAAAAGAAAATATGTAAAGCCCCCAACTAAAAAAAAATAAAAAAAATTATAGATAAAAGAATGAATGCTAAAAGCAAATCTCTAAAGCCCCAAATCTAAGATTGCAGAAACCATAGGAAGGAGCAGAGTGAGAAGTCGGAGATGGGAGAGGAGAGAGTTGAGATTTGGATTGTTTGGAAACAGGGAAGACTTAATAATTAATATTATAATCTAAAATTTAAAGTGGTTATACTTATTAATTTAGTGGATGTTTAGGTATTAAATTATTATTTAAAATAATATTTATAAAATTAAATTAATAATATTTTCTTGTTAGTCTATCCACGTTTGTGGATTAACTTAATAGCGTGGATTAACTACAAGATATGGTGGATAGAAACAAAATCACCCTTTTGTTTTTGATTAAATTTGATAGAGATAATTTAGTTGTCATGGAGATCATTTCTACCCAAAATTTTAGCATGTGTGTGCAATTTTTACAGTCGAAATCTTTGTAGATCATCTTATTCGCTTCTACATTGAATTTTTTTATGTAGTTTATAGATATAATATACTCGTCATCGACATCAACTTTACCAACTTTCACGAAAAAAAATCCACAGTTAATTATAGTATGAATAATTGAATTGTGTAATTTTTTTTCCTTGTACCACAGGATGTCAGTAATGGGAAAGTATCAGGATGTTTCAACCAATATTGTAGTGGTTTTGTAATAACAAATCCACAAGCTAGTTTCGATTTACCTATTGTGCCTGTGTCTGTGAGTAACAAGACTGAAACCACCCTCAAGATATTAGTTTCTCAGGTAATTAATTATTTGCTTATGTCAACTATTAAGTAAATATGGAGGACGCCAATGAATTGCTTTTGATTATGTTATTTGCTTATGTCAACTATTAAGTAAATATGGAGGACGCCAATGAATTGCTTTTGATTATGTTGTTCTAGAGTGCCAATGATCGGCGGATCCGGATTCCAGGGAGGGGTGAGCTAAAATCATAAAAAAAAATTGTCATAAGAGGGATTTGAGCCATCAACCTAAGCTACACATAAACTTAATAAAAAAGCCCACGACCACCGGGCCATAAGCTTAATTTATGATAAACATACATAAGGTATCACTTGATATATTTTTGGAGGGCTGGGCTGAAGCCCCCCTTGCCCCCCCCTTAGATACGTCCTTGCCAATGGAGTATATTAAGCTAAGCTAGACATAGTTTCAAAACAGATGGACTAACTCAGATTGCTTCTATATACTCAAATGAGTAATCGGAGAGGGACGAGAAAATTATACACACCCTTTGATGAGGACTGATTTAATTAGTTCAAACTTTTTATCAAAATCTCAATCATATTTAATGTAATGACAGGCTATTAATACCCAAGTATATTTAACAGGGAAGAAAACAGTCTTAATCTTGAACTAATAACCAAGAGGGGAACTGGGCCTAGGCCACTAAGTCTCCAGTCCTACCCAATTTTTTCAACTGCTCTTCATATGTATGGGTTGCCAGGGGAAAAAAATATTATAATACCCACCCCAAAATAAAGTGTCCCCGCCCATTTATTTCCATTTGAAGTGAAAAGCTAGTTCTTCTAAACCCTCTCTCTCTCTCTCTCTATATTTTCATTTGTTTCTTCTGTGACATTGGGCTCTATACAAGATTACAAGTTTTCCTTTAACTTTTTTCCTTTTTCAAAATTATGTACTCCACCTTATTCTTTATTCTAGTTTTTGATGGTTTTGTTTGATTTGATAAACTCACTCATTTTTTCACTTACGTTAAATATTAATTTATATTAAATTGGTGATTAATCTTAATATTGATTTAGGTTAATGTAATTAAATATTAATTTAAAATGTTGCTGTATATAAATATTTTTTTATTAATTTTAAGTAGACAACCACTGGATAAGAATCAAATTTATTTAGGGTGTTCTTAAATACACCCATATAATCCGTCTTCTCACCCCACCAAAAGTCAAAATTACGTTAATCTTAACCTAAAAAGTAGCGTAAACCCCATTCTTCTCACCCCACTTTCTATACTTTGAAAAAATTGCCACTAATTTGTCTTCTCACCCACTTAAAATTTTAAAAATTAATTAAAAAACTTCATTTTTTTTCAACAAACAATCATATACTATTTTCAATTAATTACATATATCTCATAAATGTAAGTTTGTAATAAATATTCTTTAATTTTTATATTAAGTGCTAGAATTTTATTTTTATTTGCTCTGGCATGATAACATTTTTAATGATATTTTTCTTAATTTATTCAATCTTTTTATTTGTGCATGCATGTAGAGCTTAATAAAACTCACGTTAAGTTATACAATGTCAAAGCTAAAAAATGTTTGTCTTAACATGTGCCTAATATGTCATAAATAATATATATATATATATATATATATATATGTATTGCATGTTGTGCTTTTATTGTTTCAATATTTAAATTCTAAAAATTACTCGTAAAAAAATATTAAAAAATGAAATAGTTTAGTGAGAAAATCTCTATCCTTTTAATATTTTGTAAGGATATCGTTTTCTTGAGTCTCAAAAAATTAAATATCTTAGAAATCGAAAGTAACAAAATATTTTAATAAATGATTTATTTTTCCAATTCATTTTTTTTCATTTTCACGAAATATAACATTTTTGAAAAAGAAAGAAGAAAATGTTTTTAAGTCATTAAAAATCATTTAAGAACACCTGGGGTGAAAAGACGAATTTTGTAGATGCATTTAAGAACACTCGAAAAAATTCATCACTATTCACTTTTTTTCCTGCAAGTTTTTTTTTCCTCTGTCATCTTTCTTCTAGCATTTTTGATAAAAATAAAATTGATCTTCTAATATCTTTGATGTAGTGAATTAAGACATATTTATATAGTATATGACTTAATTATTGCTTTTATTAATTAATTAGTTAACTTCAACAGCTCCTCCGAGCCTTTGCAATCTAACCTAACTTATTACTCCATATTGCTCACATGTATGTTTTAGAGAGAGAGAGAGAGAGATAGTTTACGTAAGTATGTATAAAAAAAATTAATAAAGAAAAAATAGCTTAAGGGCTTTTCTGGGCTTTTCTTTAATTATAATTAATGTTTAAATTTTCATATATATTATCAAAGAATCAATTTAATTTTTGTTTTATTTATAAATGTGTTGAAAATAACTAATAATTTTTTCAAAATGCTTAAAAAATAAAGGATGATCTAAATTTAATTGGAAACAGAGTAAATATTTCAAATTTCTTTTGTATATCAAACATACTACTATATATATATGGATCAACTTCAAATCTTTTAATATTTTTGATGTAGTGAATTAAAACTTATATTTACTTATTTGATAAAAATAAAATTTGTAGACAAATTTAAAATATGAATAATAACTATTTAAGAGTAATGAATAATAAAAGATTATATGAAATATTATATAATTTTTAAAACTGTATTTATTATAATTAATATTTTGTATCTTCAGAGGTACTATTTAGACGAAATTTTTAATAAAAATTATGAAGAACAATGTAATTTTTGTTTAATATGTCTTATATTAATGAAAAAATTAATATTATTTAATATTTTTACTTTTAGCGACAAAACTTTATCGTCTTTACATTATTTTAGTAAACTCACCCACCACTGGGGTGAAGTGCAAGATTTTTTAAAGATTTGATAGGATGAGAAGAAAATATTCTCACAGTGGAGTGAGAAGACTGATTCTGTAGGTGTATTTAAGAACGCCCTTTATTTATCTGGGTGATTATTTCCTTAAGGTTTATCAAAGGTGGTATTAGCTAAAAAAGAACTGCCTTAATTTAACCCTCTCCATTGATCCATTGAAGCTAGCTAATATTATGTTTTCTATACTTTTGTGTTGAAATGAATAATGATGAATAGAATCAGAGTACAGGGAACTGGTGGTTAAGAGTGGCGGACATTTACGAAATAGGCTACTGGCTGAAGGAAATATTTGGAAGTTCAGACATTAATGGAGCAGAAAAAGCAGCGTGGGGAGGTCTAGTGCATAGCGACACCCCTATATCTCCTCCAATGGGGAGTGGTACGTTTGTCAACGGCAGGGCGCTATGGACCGCTTACATGAGCCTAGTCCAACTCCGTGAAAATGGAGGACCTAATTTTGTTGCCCCTAACGATACTTCTGTGCAAGTCATTGAATCTCGCTGCTATTTGGTTTCCTCATACGGTTATGCGAATCCAACAGATGGTTATACATTCTTCTATGGCAGTAAAGGTGGTGATTTCGGAGGATGCAAGTAGTGGTATTATTATTATTATTATTATTATTATTATTATTATTATTATTATTATTATTCATGACATAAAGTAAAAATGTGATGAAGGGTATCCTTTCCATGCAACATTTGTATAAGTTATTCTACATAAATGAAATAAACAACACATGCATCATTCTCACTCGACTGAACGTATGGTAAGCTTTTTTCTGATGATGAAATACATAACATTTACGTCGCGTCAATTATTAATTAATTATATTCTGATGATGAAATACATAACATATGGTAAGCCTTTTTCTTTCTTTCTTTACTGGGCCAAATTAAGCATTTAGAAATCTTCTCCCGTTAGTCGATTCAGAGGTGAAATATTCAAAAGCTAGCCCGAGAAAAGGAGCAGTAGCAGCTTCTTTGAAGAGTGGCTTGAATTGAAGGCTCTAAAATCAACACCATTAATCGAACAAATATTTTACTTTCATAGCGCATAATTTGTGCGCTAAAAGCCAAAGGGCAAGGCTGGTACTCACACACAAAGAGACTTACACAGAGAGAGAAGAAAATATTCAATACGACTGTTTTCCTCCTAGAAGAGCAAACCCAAACAACATGATCATTAACGTAAAGCCCGATCACTATACCAAAAGTTGCTAACTGGCACGTGAATTTAACGGTGCCATATTTTGGTAGGTCTTGACACGCATTTAGCACAAATTAAGACTATACTTATTTGGTACTGCTCATTACAGTGATAAAACCGTACCAATCTGCATTCTCTTTCCGGCCCTTTGACCAAATCTCCCACCCACTTGGAAAGTGAATTTTGAAAAATTTCAAGCTTCCCGCCCATAATTTCGTAAACTTTTTGAAAAATAAAATAAAATTCAATCTATTTTTTTTTAAAAGGAAAAATCATAATGAAATAAATTGTTTTTTATTTTTTTAACTTTTTATGAAAAAAATGAAATTTGAATGAAAATTATGTCTAGTACATGGATCCCATTTTTCTCGAAATAATTTTATTTTGACTCTTATGAATTATTATTTTGAAAATTTTATATGTTTTATTATATTTAATTTTAAATATGCTACTTTTATTTTGGAAACATGTACAATTAAACCTTTTGATAGCTAACATTCAATAACTTATTGAGTTTACTATTAAATAAATTTTTTTTGATAAACAAAGTATGTGATCGATATTTTTAAAATTTGTAATTATAATTTTCATAAATGCTATTTTATAATACTAATTATTATAGTAAAATTAAATTTAAAACTAGTTATACGACACCACAAAAACTCTTTAGCTTGTACAATTGAAATAGATAAGTAAAGCAATTATGTCTTGCTTGTTTCTTTAATTTATAGCAAAATGGTAATACATACAAAGTCACATAGAGTCACCAATGCAACTAAAATAAAATAATTGTATATCTTTTAGCGGTTAAATACATACTTATAATATTAATAGCAACACATAGTGTACCCTTGGTGATAATCTATATATATTGTTAATCTAGCACTTGAAATTACTACAAAATGATGTTAATTGAGGGATATATATGAAGAACACATTCATTTACCACCGTACCAAATGCATCTTTTTAATGTAAGTAATTACTAAGAATCATATTACACGTATATAGATATTAAATATGTCCAGGATTTTTGGTATGTACACACTACACAAAATTATCAAATCTCGGGTTAAAATTGTTATAAAATAATGCTAAGGGTAAGATTTGAACTTACAATATTCAGGATTTGAAACTATATAATTTTGTTGTAAAAAATTACAAAATATTCTATTGCATGCACGTATAGTCACTTACAACTAGTATTGAACTTATGACTTTAAGAATGGTTTACATGCTAATATAGCACAAACATAGAGTGTTGCTAGGACTTGAGCACGAGAAAAAGATGTCGATTACACTTTAGTAGCAAGTTTAAATTACAAAATTACATTTCATCAATTTGGAAGACAAAAAAAATGGTTACACTCATTACATTATTTTTTTGAACTATATTGAATAAGGTGTAAAATTACTTACAAACATATATTGAATAGCTACATATACAAATATATATTATTAGATGTAAATATTTACATTATATAGTGTATAAAAAATAATAAACGAAATTACTAGTATAAAAAATTTATTTTTTGACCTGGTTCGTCTCAAAGAAATTGAACCGAAACCAAATATGTTTGGTTCAGGTTTGGGACGTGACATTGCAAAATCGAACAGAACCGAAACAAATTGAATCATTGCGTATATGACTTGAAAATAATTTTTACTCTAACCAAGACCGAAAACACTCATAGTTAGAATCTCGTGCTTAAATTGGACAAATTAGCTATTTTCATTTTCTTTTTTTTTTCTTTACTTTAACCAAATTTCCTTTAGACCAGCAGGATATTTCTTTCTCTTTTTCTTTCCTCAGTCTCACTCACACACTAATTGAAAACCCTCATTCTTCGCTGCCCCTCTTCGCCGGCCTTCGTTGTCGGCCTCCTCCACTAGCCTCTCTCGACATCCTCTATTGCCGTCCTGTTGTTGATCCTCTGTCACTGCCACTCTTTCTTGTTTACCATTGGTCATCTCTCCTCTTCCTCCATCACTCTTCACCAACAAACAAGCAACGCCGGACTTCCTTCACCAAACTTGAAGGCATGATTTTCACTTTAAACCCTTACCTCACTCTATTTTCACTTCAAACCCTAACTTAAGTTTGCTCAGATTTATTGTTAAAGCAATACAAGGGCGCGGAATTAAAGCTTTATGGTTTGTGAGAAATGCTTAATTAGTGCTTAATAAGTGTGTGTGAAATGCTTAATTAGTGCCATGTTGTTATATAATTATATATGCATTTATATATATATATATATATAGGTTTATTCAGTAACTAATTTTGGACTAAATCAATGTTTATTCAGTCAATATTTTAGACTAAATTAGTGTTTACTTTTTAATAAAGGTTTTAATTTTTGGACGTATTTGAATCTAAAGGGGTTATATAGGCATTAGGTTTTCCCTAATACAAGAAAAGATAGGAGTATTTTGAAGCTAGGTGCCGGTGTATTCTTTTAGAACCAATTTTGGATATTTTATGATTATGAAGTGTGTGGTGGAACTTTGGGAGTATTGTATTGAAATTGAAAAAAAAATCAATCAATCTATATTGTAGTTTAATTTGGACCATTAAAGTTTTGAGCAAATAGTTGTTGACTATAACTCTTTTTATTCACTGGTATTAGATATCTCGGATTTAGTTGCAAACTTTCTGGTAACATGGTCCATTTTTAATATAAAATTAATTACACACATTCTTAACTATATTATGGTTACACTTGATCATATTTATTAAACTTTTATATTCTGGTTACATTAATCCATGTTTTAAATAGGAAATTATGAAAGTTTTAGAGGTGAAGCAAATTCTTGGTGGCTTATGAAAAAGCAAAAAAACACACAATTTTCCGAAAGTAAAATTTAAAGGTTGATTCAACAATAAAAAAATTAATTAACTACCCACCCAACATCACCACATTTTGAAATAGCAATTCAATAAATTGAACCTATTATTTTGAAATTGACAAAATATATATACTACAAACATCTCAAAATCAAGAGTTCTTATTTGATTTTTGCACTTTTTAAGAAAACCACTAGTATTAGCCTGATAAAAGTCAATATATGCTTTGTTTTGTACTATAGATTACTTATATTAATTACTTTTATTGGAAATTAATTGTGTTTGAGGAGATATAATCAATGCGAAAAGTTAAAAAGCCTTGTTGCCTTGGTGTCAAATGGACCTTCTAAACATCATCTTTTTTTTCTTTTTCTTTTTCTTTTTTTATGTTCTGTCAAGTTTAGATTGTGTCAAATGGACCTTTTAAAATCTACGTCGTCTTTTATTATAATTTAACAAAATGAAAATGCTTTACTAATGTTTAATAAATATATATGGGATGTCTTCGGGAATTGACAAGAAGTGGATGAAAGACAAAAACTTTGAGAGTGATACATATAGGAATGGGTTGTTAAACTTTTTTAACTTTTGTTCATGAAAATGTTTCTAGGAATAAGCATTCACGTCCATGTAAGCGTTGTTGAAATGTGACAAGCCAGATTGAAGTTAAAGATATCTTTGTTCATTTAATGAAACATGGTATGGATGAAGAGTATACTTTTTGGTGTTTACATGAGGAGACTTTGATTGTAAGTCTACTCGATCAACCACAACAACTAGGGGCATAGTCTAGTACTCCACGAGAAGTTAAAGAATCAAAATTTTCCCAAGTTGAATGGTCTAATGAATGATGTTTGTGAGATGTTCACGGGGGGAATGGGTCCCTCAACTCCTAATTGTGAAAGAAATAATAGAGGCCATACGAATTTTGAGGTCAAAAGAGATCATCAACCACATAAAAGCAAGAAGTATGAACGTTTGCATCGACTAGCAATGGAACCCCTCCATCTTGACCCATACTTCCCTTTAATCACATGCTAAGCTTTGTCTTAGAAAAATTCTCTTTTAAACACAAAGAGTATTGATCATTAGAGATGGAAGGTGAATTTCTTTCAAAAACAAAAAATCCAAATTTTGTCCATTTTCAAGCACTTTTTCTTATATTTTCTTGAACTTTTTGCTAAATTATTTCAAGGCAGTTGTCATCTCTATGGGGGTAGCGGATTCACTATATAAAATTGACATTTTAGGCTTATTTATTAAGTTTAAGGAAAGCTATTCACCTTTTTCCATATGGTAACCTTTACATATCTATAATATTTAGACAAAGAGACTTATGGTTTAGTCAAATGAAGCTTTAAATCAATATTAGGATTAAAAGTCATTCAAGTTTTTTAAAGTGTCATGTGTTGTGCCCGCTGGCACTCGGGTTGGGCCCGAGGCACCAGCCGGGCCCGCCAGGCCGCGCATATAGTAACGATATTGTCCCCAACTTAAACACCTTTGAGCCATAGATGTGGGGTTTTCACTTAAAAGGCCTCGTTTCTATGTGGAGACTCTCCTCCACTTATATATCCATGTTGAGTTCTACAATTTTTTCATGTGGGATCAATGATTTGAGCCAATCATTCTCAACAATCTCCACCTTGGATCAAACCAGTCCACCTTGGCTTCACCTTGGACTAACACCGGCCCGACTCCACCTAGACCTGTACCATAGTCCACCATGAATCAACCTTTGAACTGTCCATGTAGATCACCACTCAACAATGTTCATCCGCAAGATCGTCCACCTTTTTTTTGGGTCAATACGCATCTCAAGATACACCCTATTTCACTTTACTCGAGGAACCTGCACAACCACCTTGATAGCAACACCTCGGGTGTATGTAAGCTGTAGTGACTCCACCCCGGGCTTCTTCGAGTCTAACTCCACCATAGACTCCACCAAGTCCAGCTACCGGGACGCTTTTTGTAGCAACTTATCACCTTAGACTTTATTGAGTTCTTTTTGACTCCACCAAGTCCAGCTACCGGTACTGCTTCACAAGTCAGTGGATCGACCATCGCCTCTGATACCAATTGTTGTGCTCGCCGGCACCCGGGTCGGGCCCGGGGCACCAGCCGGGCCAGCCGGTCCGCGCACATAGTAAGGATATTATCCCCAACTTAAACACCTTTGAGCCACAAGTGTAGGGTTTTCACTTAAAAGGTCTCATTTCTATGTGGAGACTCTCCCACACTTATATATCCATGTTGAGTTCTACAATTTTTTCATATGGGATCAATGGTTTGAGCCAACCATTCTCAACGCCATGCATTTGTCCTTTTTATTGGATGATCTTTTCGAAAAAGCTTCCATCATTTTTTATAAGAATTCTCTCTTCACAAAATGAAAATTACTCTACATGTTACAAAATAATTTCTCAAATTAAATCATTTACAAATTTTAAGGATATTTCTGGGAATCTAATTGAAACAAAGCAAGGTAGACCATCACTCAAAATTCAATCTAGATCAAAGAATTCATACTATTAGCTAATGAACCAATCATCATCATTTTTCAAACTTCCAAATTTATTTGAAAATAAGCTCTAAATACATGAAAAATTCAGAAATTGAAAAGCCATTAAAGTTAAAGTGTATTACCCCTAACTTGAAAGACACATTGTCCTCAATGTGAAAAGAAGGAGAAATAGGAAGGCTCCCATTTGGCTTTTCGATTTTTATGAGGCAAAAGAGAGCTATTTTCAAAGTTAAAGCTACTACATGTACACACTACTGAGAAAAACGAGTTAGAATTAGATAAAACATAACATGCATTCATTAAAACCAAAATCCAAGAGTAGCATCATGTATATCAAACCAAACCCAAAAAGAAATAAACAAAATAAAGCAATAAAATAGAGTTTTTCAAAAATGCAATCACATATCTGAGGGTGGAGGCGGTGGAAAGCACATGTGGAAAGCCTCGAATTGCTCTTGGAAGTAGTTGTGTTGGAACCACTCAAACTCTTTTTGGCTTTAAAAGCCTCACTAGCCCCCTTCATAATGATTTGGGTAGTTTCAAGATTCATGGCAATGTTGTTTTATAATGATGAAGCCATTGGAGATAGATTGGTGGAGAAATTATTAGTGAGAAAGTGATGGGTTTTAATCTAGAGCTCAAATGTGGGTGAAAATGATAATGAATCTTATGGATTTGAGGAGATTTGGTGGAGAAATATTGAGATTTGAAGCTTTGATGAAGAATTTTGGGAGATTTGGGTGGGATTTTGTGGGCTATGATGGTAGAGGAGTGGGTTTTAATGGTTGTGTAAATGGGTGTTATAATGGAGGAAGGTAGTGGGTGGGGGTTATAGTGAAAAATAATGGTGAAAGATTTAATGGTGTTAGGTAAGAAGGGAGTTATGAGGATTAGATCAATTTAGCACTATGCTTAGCTGCCTTATTTCCTCTTAGATTGATCTAGCTTTGGGCTACATCAATCTCACATGTCCACTGCCTTACCTAAATTGATATCTAGATCAATTTAGGTCCAAATTTTTTTTTACTTTTTTTTTGAAAAACAAGGCAAGAATTCTCCTTTTGTCTTTTCATCCTCTAATTTTTTTTAATGCTCAGGACTTTTCTCCGATTTCTTTAATCCTTTCAAATTTACTCCAATTGTATCTGAATTTCCTCCGAGCAGCCGGAAATATTTCTAAAATTAAAAAACAAAAAAAATACACATTATTTACAAAAACGACATACGCTTTTTAAGGGTAGGTCGAGTCACTTAGCAGGATGGACTCCTCTAGCGACGGAATTTTTAAAAACGGTTTAAACCTTTGTTCGTTAATTTTGAAATTGAAACCCATTTTTGGATCAACCACCATCACATCCCTAAATGGGAATACATGCTTGAAAAGGTAGGGGGCGGTTCAACTAGATTTTATTTTTTTGGGAAAAAGGTGGAGTCGTGTATCATAAACAAGGGCTTTTTGGCCGAGTTTAAAATCCTTCAGCAAGATCGATTTATCATGAATTATTTTTTTGCCCTTTTTTTGTTTAACTTCGCATTTTAATACGCGTCTCTCCGTTATTCCTTAAATTCTTTTATTTGCAACATTCGGTTTTTCCCGACTTTCTCAAAATCACCATTTGCCAACTTGATTGCCCAAAATAATTTGTGTTCCAATTCAACAGGTAAGTGACAAAGCTTTTCATACATAATCCGATATGGAGACATCCCAAGAGTTATTTTAAAAATGGTTCGAAAGCCCATAGTGCACCGTTTAGTCGTAATGACCAATCTTTACAATTCGAATTCACCGTTTTTTTTAAATTTGTTTTATCACTTAATTTGCAAGCTCGACTTACCCTATTGTTTTTGGGTGTTAAGAAAGGGACACCTTATGGTTTACACCATATTTTTGCATTAACAATTCAAAAGTTTTGTTGCCAAAATGTGAGCCTCTATCACTCATAATTATTTTTGGGGTGCCAAACCTTACAAGAATATTGTCTTTTAAAAATCAGATGACAACTTTATGATCATTTATTTTGCAAGCTATGGCTTCCACCCATTTGGACACATAATCAACAGCAAGGAGGATATAAAGATTATCGAAAGAGGATGGAAATGGTCTCATGAAGTCAATGCCCTAACAATTAAAAATTTTAACCACGAGGACCGGGTTGAGAGGCATCATGCTCTTCCTTGTGATTCCTCCTAATATTTGGCATCTTGGGCAAGATTTGCAAAAAGCGTAGGCATCTTTGAATATCGTTGGCCAACAAAGGCCACATTATAGGATCTTAGCGGCTGTTTTCTTGGCTGAGAAGTGTCCACCACAAGTTTTGTTGTGGAAAAAACTTAGCTCCAATGGCCACAGCGATAAGGCTCTAGGCGTTGGTTTCTGGGACCTCTGTCATCTCCAAGGTCATCTTCTCTGAGCTGAGAAGCTGTAAACCTTCAATGGGGCTTCCATCAGACCCACCCGAGTACAAACATCCTTTAGGCCTAAGGTCCTTGTAGAAGCAGGAAATCTGCTAACTCCGGTTTCGACAACCGTGGGTTTTGTAGACTTAGAGCTCTCTAGTGGAGCCGAATCCCCCTTTTTACCTCCTTCAGGCCCCTTCAACCTCTCGGCCTCTGGTTAAGGCGCTTCTCTTCTTGGTGGTATTGTCGATGTTTACTTTGAAGACCAACTCTGAAACATAAGGCAAAGAAAGAAAAGCCAACAAAAAAGATGAAAAACTTACTCTTCTTGGGCACTTGCTGGAGGGGGCACGACTAAAACATTGTCTCCAGGGGAGATAGGTCGGATTTTCTCTTGTGGAGCACCAGCTTCAGCTCCAGTCTTTTTGACAACCACAGAACCTTCAGGGCCTTGGTCGCTACCTCCTTGTTGAATGGCCTTTGATGCCTTGAACCCTAGGTCATTTCTCTCAGAAGGCAAAAACACGTCCAATGGAGGAAGGTCCTCCACGATGAGGACATTGGACACAGTATCAACGAGCCTGGGACCTAACCTGTACCTTCACAGCTTTCTGGGAGCTACGATATCGGTATAATGTTTGAGAAAGAAGTCATTGGCATCCTCCATCCTTGATGTCTTCATCAAGTCAGGCTTCTTCTCTTTAACTGTGAAAATTAAAGCAAGGAAGAGGAAATCAGAAACGCTAGCATAAGAAGAAATAAAGAGTTATTCATAGTTGGAGAAGAAACTCACTAACAGAGTCTAGCTTCAAGAGCCAGCATTTGAGGTCGTGAATATTGGGACACCTCAAGTCGTGCTCTCAGTCCTCCCCTGAGACAAAGAAGAATTGTTTCTTCTAGTTGGGAATGCTGTCAGGGAGGCTGTAAATAATTTTCGACGCCCCTGACCTCGTGGGGTAGTTAAAGACACATTTGTTCTTCATACCGCTATCATTGGACTGGAAGAGGGAGATGAACTCCTCAATGGTGATGTCGTGGCTCCCAGCATAAATAGCCCTAAAGATCAATATTGACCCTATCAAACAGGACCACATGTTGGGACTGACTTATGCAGAAGCAAGATCCATGGTCGCGAATAATTCCCTCATGTGATCATCCGTTGGGAACCTCAGCCCATGCTTAAAGGCAACCTCGTAAAAACAGACCTCTCCAGGTCTGTAGTAACAAGCTCTCTCTTCTGGACCTGACGCCCTAATCCTGACTGAGTCAGGTATCTGGTATTTCCTCTTGAAGATTAGGATGTTGGGGGGAGAGAATGTCGAGGGGATACGAAAACTGGCCAGAGAGCTGAGGTACTATGAGTATTTCTCAAAGGCCTTTAGGTCGTTGGACAAACAAGGAAGAAGACAGACACGAGCTAGCTCTCCCTCGCTATCTAGGATCTCTAAGGACCTCACGACGGCGATGGGGCTTGCGGGGTCCCCCACAAAGGAGCCATACTCCGTGTTTGGAGGGATCTCCTGACCCTGGGTCTGGTTGGTGAAGTGCTCCATCGGTATCACTAAGGTATGGAGAGGAGAAGAAAATGCAAAATAAGGAATGAACTTGACGAAGTTTTTCAAGGATACACTCGAACACCTCTAAAAAGAGTGTTCTAAAGGGGGATTGTAAGTCAGAATGGCAGAAAGTAAAAAAAGTGGAGACTTTGAGAGTTTTGAAATGCCTAAGGTTTAAGAGAATAAGAAATAGAAAGTAAAAATTCCTCCTAAGGAAGAAGGGTTTATATAAGGTGTGTAGGAGAAGTTAAGTGTATTTTTAAAAGCCTTAACTGTCCACTCACAGACCCACTGCCACATGTTTGCACATTCTCCAAGGAATATGGAACAGGCATGCACGACCTCACCAGAAAGTAACGGTCGTTTCGAAGAGCTCGGGGTCAAAAAGTAGGTCGCAAAATTTGGTCAAAGGCACCAATATTCAAGATATCCACCAAATCTAATATGGACGCCAAGCCCGACCTCTCCAAGAGCCCGTGCCACTCGCCGTCCATCAAACAGAGTTCAGGACTCCTTCCAGAATTGAACAAGAGCTTTTATCAACTCCAATCAGCTCCTCTGAGCTAAATGACAAGGATAGGGGCAATTAATGGTGCAAATTATTAATCAAATTTACCCCGCCAACTATAAGTTGATACGTAGCCGTCCACGTCAGCTATTAGACCTGCCCCAGCGCAAAAAGCTCGGAGGAGCCCTGTTGAGTCACCGTAAGAAAGATAGATCCCCTCAAGAACTGAGTACCCGCTCGATAGTTGATTACATACAACAAATTCCGAAGCTCGGGCTCTAGAACTTTTTCGGCGAAATCTGGAACTCCCTCTCGCCCAACCACTCTGCCAGAGTGGTTCACAAAAGTATGGACGACTGACACCTGCTTTACAGAGCGCGCATAATTCCTCTAACCTTCATTAAATGCACACCAACTACATTTAATGCACCACAATTCATGGAGAAGCAAGGTCAGAGTCGGTACTAATCAAAGGATGGCTCCAAACCTACTCTGGGAGCTCTGGCCGCATGTTTCCTCTAGTCATATATATATATACAGGAAGCATTTAATTCCATCAATAACCAAGTTTTATCAAGTTCAGGCTAATGACAACCAGTAGAACGAGAGAGTTGGGTAACCTATCTCAGAGCTCCTGGGTTAGAGAGATTAAACTCTAAGTGTCCCAATCTATTTCCCTCTTGTAATATTGTGATAGACTACCTCGAGAGATAATGTTGGCTTATAACACATACATGTTCATCATAATACAAAGCTACCCGAGCTCTGAGCTTTATTCCACAAGAGATGATTAACCCGTATCTTCATAATAGGCCAACCTCCTCTATACATCTCTGACTCTGTTAGTTTGTAACATTCATTATTTATATCATCTAATCCATTTATTTGATTGTGTGGTCTAAATTGGCATCAGCTAAGTTTACGCACCAATAATAGTAATTTCAAAATTTATTTTAATTCGGGACGAATAATTAAAAATTAACCATAATTAAATTAAGCACATTACATCTATGGTGGTTTCATCCCTCCCCTTTGGGAGAGAATTTAGCCAAGCATATTAAATAAATAACAAATTAAAATTAAATAATAATTCATTATTAAAATTAAAGTACTTAAATACAAATTATAGAAAATTAGAAAACTAGAAAGCGTCCCTATTTATGAAACTCAAACTGGCGTGTACTGCATAGCTTTATGCTGTCAACTTCTTTACCTTCAATACTTCGGCTGCACGGCAACTAGTATATGGAGAATTTCTCTCTCTAAAACTCTCTAATAATATCTATATTCTAACTATATATCTCTATATATATATTTTTTTTCTCTATTTTTTGATATATCTATAAGTGTAGAGAATGGGTCTCTATATATGAATAAGAGATATAAGTTTAAAAGGTTTAGAAAACTATAATTTTAGAAGAAATAGCAACTATGAATTCAATTAGGATTCTAATTAAAAAATAAAAGAATGAGTTTTATTTGAATTAGGAGAGAATTTGGAATATTATTTCTTCTTTAACTTTTTTTCTGATCTTTAATTGACTTCTTCACCTTTTTAGGCTTTTTATCATAATTTACTTTTTCTCTACAAAAAGACAAAATAAATATTATTCCTCCATAATTTAAGCATTAATTGAATACTATCAAAATATTATTTGCGGATCTAAATAACAATTTTGGGCATTTTTAGACAGTGATGTATACCTACCTGCAATGACCCTCAGAAAGAATAATTGTTAACTTTAAAGTATAATTTTTTCAAGTCAATGGTTCGGGAGAAACAATGTACCATTATATTAACACCCTCCAGATAGCTAGCTATAAAGAAATAGTAGGTAGTACCATTCGTGGAAGGAAGATACATATAAATATGTTTCCGTTTAAGTCCCATGTATATATATACCATCATCATTAATTGAAAAAAAAAGGGACCACACTAGATTTCAAGAAATGATTTCACCTCTATGAATCGCCTGCATGCATGCATGGCAGCGTGCAAATAAATATTAAGGAAGCCCTAATGATAAGTTAAAGTTTCTTCAGTTTATTAAGTTTTACCCATCCGATTTTTCAATGTTAGAGTTAAATGCTGGCAATTGTTTTCATTTAAATTAATGGTAAGATATTTTATTTTACAACTGATCAAAGGTTCAAGTCTTGCTACTTATTATTTTTATTTAAAAATAATATTAATGTAGAGGGAAATTGGAAATACTAAATTTGGTACCGTAGCTGTCAAGCGTTGCTTGGATTTTAATTCTAACTAGACAATAAAAGTCCTCAAGTGGAGTGTTGAGGGGCTAAAATTAATTAGCCTTTTCTACCAATATAATTCTACAGCACCGGTTCACGTTAGTTGTGTCTATGAATTAATTTTAGAAGAACACATTAGTGGAATTTTAAAAAGTGATTTATATGATGTAGAATCAGTGTATTATATTAATTAGTAAGTGATATCAAATCTCTCATAATTCATTGACTAATACATTAATGTTATATCATTTGTGTCAATTCTATGAATCTCAGTCCTAAATCTCTATAAAATTATTGATTGCTTTTGAAGGGAAAAGAAATAGTAAATTGGCTGCAAGAAATAGCTGGCAAAGTTGATCGCAAAATAACTAAATGAATGAGAAAAACAAACACACAAAAAAATAGTTGGCCTACCGGTCTGCCATGGAGATGTATCAATTTTTTCCCTTCTTCAATTTATATCTAAGAATAACATTTATTTATAGTTAATGTTTGTTTGACCCTTTTCAAACAAGTTTATAATTAATGAGGAAGATCTTTTTCTAATCAAAATGCTTATATAACATTGCAACAAGAACCATACATATATAATCCTTTATTTGTAGTTTCTACTTCTATCCTTTGTTCGTGAAGTTAATTAGTCTGATTAACAAAGAGCTTTAGTTTAGATGCTCTGATATTCAGTTTTCCGGGAAAGCAGTTCTCTCATGATAATTATTAACAGGCCCTTTACCACTGCTTGTGCTCCTTATATTTTCTTATGAGTTTTACTTGCTGGATAATTCCTGTAACACAGGTGCTTACTTCCTGCTATAACGGTTTTTTCGTTTTTCTGTTATGCACATAAATTAGATCCTTGTACATATAATGAAAAACTATGGTTGCAGCTTGATGGTTAAAAACTAGATGAAGGTATGAGGCCCATTGACACACCTTTTGTTGGACTTGCTTTCGGATTCTTGATAGGAGTATCTTTTCCAACACTTCTGCTAACTAAGTTGAATCTCCCATATATATTTCTTCCTTCCATTAATGTTTCACATGCGTACACCAAATTCACGAAAACATGCACACACACCACTGCTCTCTCTAAGAAAGGAGAAACAAGGAAAGGAAAAAAAAACAGAACAGAAAAGAAAAGAAAAGAGGTCGGCAAAGCCTTGGGATGATCCAGAGGTGGGAAGGCCATGATTAAATATATCATTTCTTGTAGAAAAAGAATATTGAAACAAGGATATCTTAGGTAAAGAAAAAGAACTGTTTTTACTTTAAAATGTAAAAGTAAATTGTCCTTTCCTTGAATTTATTTGTGGATAGAGCCTTTGAAACATTGTCTTTTAACTTTATATTACGTTAAGTTTTAACGAAGAAACCATAATTGCCAAATTAACTACAAACAGTTACACCAATTGGATCCTTGACATCCCCGTTACATTTGCTCATGCTCAAAGCAGTGGGTTGATAGGATTTGAGTCAATTCAATTCAGCCGGCCCATAGAAATAGCAAAGGTAGGAGTTGGAGTGAAAGGAAAATAAATATTTAATATTTGATGCGTAAATGTCTGTTTTATACGAACCTTTGTAAAAATTAGCTTTTGTTGAGTAGCACAGAAGTTTGACATTGCTATAATAAAAACTAACAAATATTGAACTAATTGACCTTGTGTAACACTTCAACAAAAACCAAGGATATTTTCCACATTGTGAACTCTTGGAAAATGATTGACATTACTACTAATATTTATAAAATAAAAAATCAGAAAAAAGAAAGAAAAGAAGATAGGCGATTATGTGAGATGCTCTTAATTGTTTCTTATTTATCACGGAAAATTTGTCATATCCAACCCACCACCCAAAGAATTATGTTGTATGGAAAACCCAAAAAGTAATAGAGTATCGAGGTTTATTCCAAAAAAATACTCTAAACTAAGTGATTTACCAAAGGGTGGGTGATTCCATCCACATGAATTGTAAGTACATTCGCGTCTACCAAAATAATTCTACCCACCAGTTCACGTTAGTTGTGTATATGAATTAATTTTAGAAAGTGGAATTTTAAAAAGTGATTTATATGATGTAGAATCAGTGTATTATATTGATTAGTAAGTGATATCAAATCTCTCATAATTCATTGACTAATACATTAATGTTACATCATTTGTGTCAATTCTATGAATATCAGTCCTAAATCTCTATAAAATTATTGATTGCTTTTGAAGGGAAAAGAAATAGTAAATTGGCTGCAAGAAATAGCTGGCAAAGTTGACCGCAAAATAACTAAATGAATGAGTAAAACAAACACACACACAAATAGTTGGCCTACCGGTCTGCCATGGAGATGTATCAATTTTTTCCCTTCTTTAATTTATATCTAATAATAACATTTATTTATAGTTAATGTTTATTTGACCCTTTTCAAACAAATTTATAATTAATAAGGAAGATCTTTTTCTAATCAAAATGCATATATAACATTGCAACAAGAAACATACATATATAATCCTTTACTTTGTAGTTTCTACTTCTGTTCTTTGTTTGTGAAGTTAATTAGTCTGATTAACAAAGATCTTTAGTTTAGATGCTCTGATATTCAGTTTTCCGGGAAAGCAGTTCTCTCATGATAATTAGCTGGCCCTTTACTACTGCTTGTGCTCCTCATATTTTCTTATGAGTTTTACTTGCTGGATAATTCCTGTAACACAGGTGCTTACTACCTGCTATAACGGTCTTTTCTTTTTCCTGTTATGCACATAAATTAGATCCTTGTACATATAATGAAAAACTATGGTTGCAGCATCATGGTTAAAAACCATATATTACTCCTCTCCTCATCATCCATCACAAACCATAGAAGCCCTTAATCTCTCTCTCTCTCTCTCTCTCTCTCTCTCTCTCTCTCTCTCAACACATCAATGACCAGGCTCCTATTCCTCCTCCTCCTCTTCCTCTATTCCACCACCCATGGCCACCTCATTCTCCACAGGCCCATCTTCTTCCCCCAAGACTCCCTACCGCAACCCCCCACCCCTACTATCCCCTTTTCTTCCACTTCTACCCCCACCACCAACAAACCAACATCCTCACCCTCCCCCTCCCCCCTCACCACCTCCTCTGAGCTCTACTCCAATGCCGCCACCATCATTGGCATTGTCTTTGGCATTGTCGGCACCATCATTACCCTCTTTCTCCTCCTACTCCATGCACATGATCGTGGTTGTTTTTGATCAGTTCAAAGAAAAAAGGTTTCACCTTAGCTCGTTAATCTTTTACATATACCTTGATCGAGACATTCATCTCGACCCTTTAAAGGTTTTAAAGATTTATGTTAGTTAAGGCACCCACTTTTAAAGTAGTAGGGAGTTTCTTTCTTCAATTGAAAATCTAACAATTACTTTGAGAGATAGAGTCGTGGTAGACCGGTAGTTGTCAAGTCCTATTTGAATTCAGAATTGGAAAACAAAAATGTCAGTTTTTCATTTGCTCCCTGTTTAATCCTTCAAGGTTCATGAATATTGTGGATATGTTACTGCATTGGATCCATTGATGCATGTTGTTGGCTTTTTCTTCTTTTTTTTTTCTAGTATACTTTATTGAGATTTCTTCCAAGTAATATGAATTTTAAGAGAAAGTTTTGACATTATTTGTTTTGGTACGTGTTTTTCAAATACCAATTTATTCAATCTTACAAAACAAAATTTGTTAAAGTTGCTACTGACTCATTCTAATACTAACGTTATTCGTGAAATGTGCTAAATTAAATATATATATACAATTATAACTTTTACTTAAGTAATCTAAGGGAGTTTGCAAGATTGACTAATCAATAACTTTATATCAATAAGTTATCCGTAGTGTATAGTTTATTTATTTTCTTTGTTGGCTCTTAAGTAAGATAATGTAAGGGAGTTCGCACCAACTTATTTTTAACAGAAAAAATATTAATTTTTATATTTATAATATAATTCCAATATTTATGAATGCTCAAAAATTCATGTGCTGTTATTATACCTGGCTCTTGGAATTGAAAAGCCACAAAGAATTTCAAGAATTTGGTGATCTGCGTAAGGAATGGAGCCGGGCTCAGTGATTTTGTACTACTAAGCTAAGGGTTTTTTTGTTGGTTGCTGTTGATGACTTGTATAGATTTGCTTAATTTTAGCTCGAGGAATTCTGCTTTGGTTGCTGTACGGAACATTTGTACTAGTTTATTTTGTTGAGTTAATAGGCTTCAAATTTTACTTAAAAAAAAATCACATTCTCACTAGAATTTGTATATTTTAAGGACATAAAATTTTAAATAGTTAAATAATAGTATTTTCGAGTCATATATGAAATAAATAATTCACTTTGGTTCGGTTCAGTTGGGTTTTACAATATCACGCCCCAAACTCAAACCAAACATACTTGATTTTGGTTAAGTTTCTTTGTTTTGGTTTCGATTTTTTTTGTCCAATTTTTAACTGATCGGTTCGGCTTGGTACGATTCATTCGTTCAGTTTTCGGATTCGCCACAACATCCCTAATAGACTACTTTTATTATACCCAATATGCCTTTTTTTTGTGATCCCAAATTAAATTTGAATTGAATATAATATAATTATTTTAGAGGCGAGTTTACAGTTTTTAAATGCCTTACATTAATTTTGGATATTTTAAGGTATTTAAAAAAATTAAAAAATATGAATTTTTAATTATTTTTTTTATTTATATATTATAAGCAAAAACAATTAGTTCTATCCAGTCCCCCCAACTTGAATGCAAATTTGTCCTCAAAGTGAAAAGCAATAAAGAGAAAGAAAGGAATGTGATATTACCTGTTTGTCCAAATTAAGGAAAGGAAGAATAACTGCACTAATAATAATAAAATAAATAAGAAATAACTATTTAAATTAAAAATAAAACCAAATTACTAATAATAAAGTAATGTTGATAAATTCTTGGGACATTTATAGAGAAAGAATGGCAAGATCAAACCAAATTTCAAAAACTAGTGGTTCAACGTGAATCGCTCCAACCCTATTAGGATATATCAATTGAATTAGATATACGAACGTACTATTGTCCATGATTCCAAAAATGAAATTGTGGTACGGTTCTCTCCCCGGAAAAATTGGCCACCCACAAAGTGCTAGATTTGAGTGTAATGAGATTGCCTCATTTTGTTCTTGGACCTCTACATCTGACACTTGATATTGAGTATCCTCATTATCAATATCATCATAGTCGGTGTCTTCAGGATTTGATTGGACGCTTATAACATCGTGCTCAAGTTAATTGATGTGATCCCCACTTCTTCTCTTTGCAAAAGCAGCAAAACAATTCTTACGAGACTTCGAAAGAGTTCATCTAGTGGTTCCATGAGAAGTTTATAATAAAAGGTATTTTAAATTGTTGCAACTTCTAATTGCATGTGGCATTAATGATATCTTTTTACAAATAATAAAGAAATTCTAGCAGGAGCAATTGTCCAGTTGGATGTCTTTGCCAATAAGCTAATCCACTGGCTTTAATAATCGAAATTTGTTAATAAAGATAATGAAAAGAAATAGGGAAATGAATAATATTCCAAAGAGCAGCAATAATGTATTACAAATGCTCCTTCATTCCCTTCCTCCTATTAATTTACTATTGTAGAGCATCTTTAGCAGTATTTTATATTATTGTTTTAACTAAAATTTACATAATTTGTAATCTTTTCTGTTTTTATTTATCCATTAAGCTTTTAAAAGTGGGTTATGTGAACTTTCACTTTAAATTAGCATGCCAACTTCCTCTTTCCTTATTTTTTTTAATAAAACTTTACAATGTAATAACTTTTAACACAAAATATACATTTTAATGAAAAAAACATGCATTTGAAATCTACTCATAAATAGTTACAAATCTAGATGTATTTTGATTGTAAAATTATGTATAGAAAAATTGAAGGGATTTTTTTTGCATTTTTTGGTTGAGGATTTGCATGCATAAAGGTAGAAAAAAAGAAAAGTTAGTGCAAGCAACAATAGTTATTTGAACGGAGATTAGTCTCATCTAACACAGATATGTAACATTTTATGACAAAAGAAAAAAATAAGAATGCATTTATTAAAATAGTGTATTATACGCATGTGGTCCCGATGCTTTAGATGTTGGTGTGTCCCACTTTTTCTCTTTGCAAATAAATTAACGCTGCAAGATTTCATCCGGTGGGCTCCATTAATTTCATATTAAAAGGTTTTTGAATCCGTTCCAAGTTATAGTCTCTGCACATGCATCATTAATCTTCTCTTTCGATATTATAATTGAAATTTATTATTTCAATTGGAAAAAAAATTAATTTTTGTTTTTAATGTTAACAATAATGAAACTCTTGTCACCCTATTCAATTCATGTGGATGCTTTTACCAAATACTAGACTAATCCATCGTTTTAATAATTAAAATTAGTTAAGAAAACAAAAGAAGTAGTGAAATGATCAATCTTTCACAGTGTAGTAGTAATAGTGTATTGGAGACAGGCACATCATTTCCTTCCTCCTATTAATTTATCATTGTTAATTGTCTATAAATTTTGGGGGAGGTCTTCTTTGTTAGAAAAAAAAAATGAATATATAGTGAAGAATGGAGATAGATTTGGCCATATTTAATTTCGACTTTGGAATTAAAAATATTAATTTTTCATGTATAGTGTTTGTGAACTTATTATATTTAAGTATTTAACTATTACATTAATTATTATTTTTTATTTAAATAGAGAGAAATGATATTCGTGTACATGCAATGAGTTGAAATTTTTTAACAAGATTAGATTAAGAACAAATAAATTGTTGAGACATTTTAAAAAAAATAAAAAAATAATAATAATGGAGATTCTGGTGATGAGCCCATGTAATGAATAATAATGAGAATAAATTAGGACAGTGGCATGGTCCCGCGTACCAAAAATGTGAGTAAATCCAAAGAAAAATAAATTTAAGAAAGTGATCCCGTGTACCAAAAAAATGAAATAAAGCTTTCCGAAATAGGGAAGTGGTCCCATGTACCAAAAATAGAATAAGGTGTACCAAAATTAATGAAATTAGAAAAATGGTCCCGTATGCTAAAAAAAGAAATGAAATAAAATGTACTAAGATAGAAAAGGGTCCCATTAGGTCATTTCTCATTTTCATTCACGTGAACAGTACTTCTTTACAAATATTTTGGTAGAATCTCATGAATTGGGTCCGAATTTAATTGGTAATATGTGAGAAGTTAATATAACTCGTTTAACATGTGATTATTTATTTACTTTGTTAAAACCAAAAATAATTCCTTACGGCCGCAGAATCCAATGAAGTGGCCCCAAATTAAATTGTTGATATGCTGAGATGTTAATATAACTTTTGTGCTATATATGGTATTCTGGAACCAAAGGAACACCGAAAAAAAAAGTATAATGGTATTCTCCCATGAAGGAAAATTAATTAGCGAATGAGAAACGGATGGAAGGAATTAAATGAACATTTGACAAGGATAGAGAGACCGTTTGATAAGAGAGAAATAAAAATTATGATGAAATTATAGCTCTATTTAATAAGGGACATGTGGTAGAACCACATTAAAATACAGCATTTTATTATATATAAAATAAAATATAAATATATATATATACATACTCCGTATATATTATATGATTTATGCAAGCATGTGACGAACTCAACCAAAGTAGTAGTGGTTCCCAATTAGGTTATTTTTTATTTTTATTTTTTGAATTTTTTGTAATCAATAATATATATATATATATATAAGATACTCCAGTGAGATTCTCTGTATCTCATGTTTATTTATACGAATAGATGTCTTTATTTTATTTAATTATTTGTGAAATTCTTTTCTTAACCACAACCCAAATATATTTTTTTCATTGAAAAAAAAAGTAAGAAAATATTCAGGGCATGCCTTAACTTAAATTTTAACTTATCACAAAAATTATTTTTTTTCTTATTATTTTTCATCTTATTATCAAACGAAAATCTAAACAAAATAAAATACAAAAGTGGTCCCATGTACCAACAAGTGAAATAAACTGTACCACAAATATATATATATATATATATTTAAAAAAAAGTGGGAAGGTAGTTCCCCTCCCAATGAATTTTATCTCTCTTTCTTGGGTGAAGTCTCCAACATTCTTTTTATAAATTCATACTATTTATAAATTCAAGATGGATTTTAATTAAGATGAAATTATGTTAAAATTTTAAATTGCCTATTTTAAATCGCACGTGAAAATCAATCTAATTGCTATAAATTGCATGATCAGCAAGAAGAAATGTTAAAAAAATGGTGTTCTTAAATGCACTCACAAAATCAGTCTTCTCACCCCAGTGTGAGAATACTTTCTTCTCACCCCATTAAATCTTTAAAAAATCTTGCAGTTCACCCTAGTAGTGGGGTGAGTTTACTAAAACAATGTAAAGACGATAAAATTTTGTCGCTAAAAGTAAAATTATTAAATAATATTAAAATTTTCATTAATATAAGATATAATAAACAAAAATTACATTGTTCTTCATAAATTTCATTAAAAAATTCTTCAAAATATTACATCCGAGGATATAAAATATTAATTATGATAAATACAATTTTAACAATTATATGATATTTCATATAATCTTTTATTATTTATTGCTCTTAAATAGTTATTATTCGTATTTTAAATTTGTCTACAAATTTTATTTCTATCAAATAAGTAAATATAAATTTTAATTCACTACATCAAAAATATTAAAAGATCAGAAGCTGATCCATATATATATATATATATATATTAATATCTTTGATATACAAAATAAATTTGAAATATTTACTCCATTTCCAATTAAATTTAGATCATGCTTTATTTTTTAAGCATTTTGAAAAAATTATTAGTTATTTTCAACACAATTATAAATAAAACAAAAATTAAATTATTTTTTTTATAATATATATTAAAATTTAAACATTAATTATAATTAAAGAAAAGCTCTTAAGCTATTTTTTCTTTATTAACTTTTTTTTGTACATACTTACGTAAACTATCTCTCTCTGTCTCTCTCTAAAATGTACATGTAAGTGATATGAAGAAATAAGTTAGGTGCAAAGGCTCGGAGGAGCTGTTGAAGTTAACTAACAAATTAACAAATGTAATAATTAAGCCATATACTATATAAATATGTCTTAATTCACTGCATCAAAGATATTAAAAGATCAATTTTATTTTTATCAAAAATACTAGAAGAAAAATGATAGAGAAAGAAAAACTCTCGGGAAAAAGAAGAAGTGAATTGTGATGAATTTTTCTAAGTTTTCTTAAATGCATCCACAAAATCCGTTTTCTCATCCTGGGTGTTCTTAAATGATTTTTTAATGACTTAAAAATATTTTCTTCTTTCTTTTTAAAAAATGTTAACTTCTGTGAAAGGGGAAAAAATGAATTGAAAAAATAAAATAGTTTTTATAAAAATAAATCATATATTAAAATATTTTGTTGCTTTCAATTTCTAAGATATTTAATTTTTTGGACAATCAAGAAAACAATTTCCTTGCAAAATATTAAAAAGATAGAGATTTTCTCACCAAACTATTTCATTTTTTAATATTTTTTTATGAGTAATTTTAAGAATTTAGATACTGAAACAATAAAAGCACAACATACAATATATATATATATATGACACATTAGGCAAATGTTAAGACAAACATTTTTTAATTTTGACATTGAATAATTTAACGTGAGTTTTATTGAGCTTTACATGCATGCACAAATAAAAAGATTGAATAAATTAAGAAAAATATTATTGAAAACGTTATCGTACCGGAGTAAATAAAAATAAAAATCTAGCACTTAATATAAAAGTATGAGAATATTTGTTATAAGCTTATATTTATGAGATATATGTAATTAAATGAAAATAGTAGATGATTGTTTGTTGGGAAAAAAAATGAAGTTTTTTAATTAATTTTTAAAATTTTAAGTGGGTGAGAAAACAAATTAGTGGCAATTTTTTCAAAGTATAGAAAGCGGGGTGAGAAGAAAGGATTTTACACTATTTTTTAGGATAAGATTAACGTAACTTTAACTTTTGGTAGGGTGAGAAGACGAATTATGTGGGTGCATTTAAGAACACCCTAAAAAAAATGTACAGATCATCCGTTTAGCTTTCCATTTTTTATCATTTGGTTCGTAAAAAAAAATAAAAAATCTACATTCTCCCAAGGGGGGACCCTTCTCATGTAATCAATGGAGATTTATCTCCATTAAACTAAAAACGTGCTTCAAAAAGAGAATAATAGACAATAACGTGTGTGGCTATAACTTTTTGAAAATACTATTTTTCAATGAAATTTTCCAATCCTAGTACACAGGGGTGAATTTATATTACAGATATTTGGCACCATTAGTATTAACATTATTTACAAAAATAATTTGCATTTTTTTTATAAGAAAAAGAGGATAAAAAGAAATTAATTTTAGTTTTAAATCAAAGGAAAGAATTATACGACAATTGGGATTGACATTCATTTGAATAATAATTCCTTTATTTTTCATCCTAATTTTGTTTTTGTTTACATTGTTGTTGGCCTCTTTCATATTATGGTTCTACTATTTATTTTCATGGGCTTGTTTTTATCAAAGCCCAACTATTATTCCCTATATATCATCTTTGTCCGTCATCTCCATTTCTTTTCCTTTCTTTGATATCTCCCTCAGTTGTGTATGTTCTTTATCATGTCGATCAACATTATTTTGTACATTCCAAAAACATTCGGCCATCGTAGCTCGGTTTTATCAATGGTGATACTTTGCATACACCCATATTCGTGCATTTTTTACAACTATCCAGTCATAGATATCAGATTGATCATCATATATGTGTCTCCATTTTCCGGTCTCGTTTTGGATTGTTTCGAGAATTATTCATTGATTTTTCTCTATTAATGAGTTTGATCCATTTAGATTAAGGCCAAAGATCTTCAATCGTCCATTTCCTCTTTCTAATAGCATCATTCTTTAGTATACGATTTATTAGGTATATTGCTTATTAGCTGGATCAACGCATTCATATTTGTTGTTGTTGATGTACTATTATATATTTTTTGTTAAGCATATTGTTTTTACTAATTTTGTGCTCGCATCTGTTTTGTTTTTACAGGTTGTTTCCTTCGTATGTATATTCTTCAATTTTGGTTGACAATATGTCCACCTATTTTTTGTGATTTTCTATCAGACATATTAACATGAGGTTGTTTATATATTATTGTGTATGCATAAGCTCGTTCTAGCTGGTAAGTTTAAAAAATATTCTTATCTTCTTGATTGGCATTTGTGATAGTATTTTGGTTATATGTTAAACTTTGAAATTTCTATTTGAGATGTTTAGTTTGAATTTGAGCTTTTGTTATTTATATTTTTTTATTATTTTAATTTTACCGATTGTTGTTATCTTTAATAAAGGGTAGTTTTGGAAATGACGTTGTCTTTTATTTTTAATAAATTAAAATTCATTTTGTCCTTCCTAAAAATAGAATGTCATTTGTTAGAAAGAGAGTAAGGGATTTGTCTTTTAACAAAAAAGAGTCTATTAAAATTTTTATATAAATCCTCTTTTTCAAATGTCCATTTAGAAGAGTCGAATATGGAATGGATAGAAATTTTTGGTTACCCATTTACACCCCTAGATATGATATAGAAAAATAAAATGCTAAAGGTGTATTTTGGGATAATTAATTTCGAGCTTTTTGGTTACAAATTTAAGAAATAAGCAGTTCAACTAATCAAACTAACGTTCTGTTAAATTTTGTGGGCAAAATGTAGTTAAAACACTAATAGTGAGTGCCAAATCCCAAATAACGTATCACGTACAAACCTCGAATAATGTATCCGACACAAATTAACAGTCTTGAGGGAAAAATCCACACCATTACAATTATTTATAGTTGGGCCAGTTTATAGAACTGATTTATAAAATTATTTTAAGTTTTTATATTGCAAAACATGTATTTTATACATAACAACAAATTACATTAATGAATGGCTAAGTTTCTTTAAAATAAGAGTTTTTAGCAATATCAACATATTTAGATATTTGTGTATGCAAATTGAAATTGATACATTTTCATACATTAAGCTTAAGATATAAGAGTTTTTAGCAATATTAACATATTTAAATATTTATCTATGCAAATTAAAATTAATATATTTTCATACATTGAACTTAAGATATGTGAAATAAGGAATTATAAAACTCACGTAATAACTAGTGCATTCTGCCCACTTATTAGCATGCATTTTGTGCTCCTGCTACTTAATATTTTTGACTTGCAAGTTGAGAAGGGGCCGAATAGTGGCCCAACTTTTTACACAGTATTATCATTCTTACTCTTCTTCAAATTTAAAGCCCACTATAAACAAATCCAATAAATTAGCACTATTCTAAACTCACGAATCTTTCAAACGCAGAGAGAGAGAGAGAGAGAGAGAGAGAGAGAGAGAGTAAAATCCAGGGAAAAAAAATGAATTAGTTAAAACCAAAACAAAAAAATAAAATAAAATCTCCCATACTCATTTGTCATCTATCCCTTTATAACCATTTTCTCTATATATATTATATTGTTGCCTCAAATTTTTACCAACCAAACGAGATTATCTACATTAATTGACGGTTATATTTGAGCTTTGTCTAAATACATAATTTTTGAGTTTTAAGTACTTGACACTATCAGAGAAACCTTGATGAATGTTTTGTTTAAAATTATTTCATTTTTCTCTGTACCCTTGTTATTTTAATGTAGTTACACAGTTGCCTAGGATTTCTAAGTTACCCTCAAATCCTCCCAAGTGCAATTTCTTTTGGGCCGGTACAAATTTACGAGCTGAAATTAATCTTATAAGAACACTTTCGTTACCAAATAATTAAGACGCTTTGTAAGGCCAAACATACAACAAGCCGCAACATCACTGCAGTAATCGTTAGAAACCACTTTGAACATTTTCCCCTTAGATTATCAACAGAGTCAGATTTTTCCATCCTCTTTCTGTAACAAAAAACGTTATCTTAATTATTAGTCTTAATTTCTGTAACTAAAGCATAACTGAAAAAATACTAACATTTTATATAGAACTTTGAACAAATAATGAATTTCTTTTATGTCTTATGTATAAGTGCATTACCCAATAAGACGTTTAATTTATAACATAACCATACAAATCCAAATAAAAAAAATCATTACCATTAAATTTCATATGGTCTCAAACATTTGATTCTAACAAATGACACATGTAAATACTAGTTATAAATCTCTTTTTCTTTTCCTTATTCTTTTTTTAGAAAATTTTGGTAAATCGAATTAGTTTATGCATACTAGACTAAAGCCCTACCCAATTTTCTTTAAAGGGTGAGAGAATATATAATTGAAAGCCTCCTAAAAATTTACTTTAGCAGTACCACAAGACTTGGATATCAACATTAACAAAAAAAAACGGATGGAGTGATATTTATTTTTAAATTGGAAGGATAGATAATAGATTGATTTTTATCTTGGGTTAGTTTAGTTGATTAGAGTACCCATTTCACACACAGCCTCTTTTCCTCTTCTTCTCGACACGCACTCTGACCATTTACTACACGCTAATCAAATTTATTTATTTTTTTTTTTATTTTTTTTTTTACCGAAATGGAACTACAATTGAGCTTGAGTCACTATATGACTTTTTATTATTAAATTTTTTATTCTTTTACCAGTTAAAATTCTATTATATATTTCATGTTTTATCAAATAAAAGAAAAAATAATAATTTTAAGAACAACTACAATCATATGTCTTGAGTTTCCAATTCACCACTGGAGAACCCCACACTTAATTATTTGCTACCACTTAATTATTGTATAAACCATAATATGAGTTTTGTTATAAACCGTCTAGTTCTACAAAAGTTAGTAGCCCAATAAACATGGAGCTAGTAAATAGGGATGCCAAGAAAAAAATAATAACAACGCTTTCAATTTCGGTCAGTATAAAAATATGGGAGACTTATACCGAACCAAGCTTCGTATATTTGTTTTTGGTTCGGTTTGATCTTAGTTTTAAAATCAACTAGACCCAGATTCAAATCAAATGTTTCGGTTTGGGTTTTCAATTTTTATGCCTTTGTATTTAAAAAAATAAAAAGTAAAAGTAAATTTAAACATGCGCGTGGCCACAATATAAAAGTGAAGATATGTTCAAATACTCAATTTTTATGATTAAAAAGTTAAGCTTAGCTTGTTAAAGCTCGTTTATGAGCTTGACTAAACCTTGTTTTCAATTCATGAAATTCAACAGCCACACTCGTGCAAAATTACCAATGAAGAAAAAGACCCCTTTGAAATATATCCACAATAAATAAAATGAACACAAGGAATAATATGTCCTCAAGTAAATCCACTGCAATTAAAACTCAAAAGGTTTCAATAGCTCGCTCAAAAAGTACATCAATAAAATAAGCAAAACGATGTAGTTTGGAGACCTTCAGTTCCGTTTGGTGTGTGGCTCGGGTTTGCAAAGTTAGAACCTAAAATTGAAGCGAACCTATTCGATTTCAGTTCGGTTTTGTTTATTTTAGTTTCGGTTTTTTTTTTTTATTCTGTTTTGAACGGAATGGTACAACATCCCAAAAAGGAACATCAATATTACCAAAGACTACATAAGAAGAATTGAAAGGAGCCAATTGAATAACTTTTCTCTTTAAGCACTGGCCAACGGCTATGATGTAAGTTTCTTAGTTTTTCGCCAGCCAGTTTTTCTCTCAAATAGCGCTTTCAATTTGACTTTTGCATTTTTTAAATAATTTACTAAATTCAATATTACTGAGATTTGGTATATTGATCATATAAAAAATTAACTTTAGTGACACATTTCTTGTATTTTTAGGTACACATTATTTATGATTGTGGTGAATTTTAGAGTGCTAGAGGACTTGCTTGAAGTAATGATAACAATATATACCAAAAATATTTAGAATGTTTAATTCTTATGCCAACACTTATCCGTTAGGAAATGATATATTTTTTATTGGTTTTATTTACTGAATAATCATACATGATGAATTGTATATTTGACGTAATGGAAAGTTATGAATTAGATAAACCATTGACAAAGCAAGGAAATAAACTCACAATATAGAGAGAACACTCAAATTTTATTAAAAGATAGTCTGCCTTCAACGATTATAATGAAATCCTCTTATAAGAGGAGACAAATGCAAGAAATGAAACAAATTCGAAATAATTCGAAAAAACTGCCAAAAATAGAAAATCGCAAAACTCATGAGATCCTGCTGTGTTGATGTCAAGAATCACGTGAGATTTGACGAAAGTCAAAGCTGACTTTCCAAACTGAACTTATTGCATAATTAAAACCTACCTTAAATAGTAAAAACGCGGATTCAGAGTCCTAAACGAATGAATTTGGCCAAAAAACGACGTGCATCACCGCCACAGGCTTTGATTTGATTTATCTAGGTCGTTTTGGGTCAAATTACCCAGAACTCACTCAATTCTAGTCTCGTCACTTTTTGGGTCAGGCAGCTTACGACGATCCAGTGTGGTCAAATACATATCCGCTATCTGTTCTACACCAATATTTCAAGAATGTGTCCTATCAATATATCAAAGTATGAAAAATCAGTAATCTACTGCTACTTGGTGGTGGTGTAGTTTGCAGGAATATAAATGAAAGTGGAGGGGAATACGAAAATATAGTGGGGCAGAGGCACATAAAAAAAATACAACCACCCTAGGGGTGGACCCAGGATTTTTTGACGGGGTGGGCTAAATTAACATAAAATCTCAGGACAAGTTTTTAAGCAAAAAATGTATTTCTACAGTGGAAAAAAAATTCAAAATTTTAAATAAAAATAATATACTTAAATGTAATTTAATTTTATGGAAGAAAATTATTGATCGTAAAAATTATTAATTTATAATTAAATATTTTAGATTAAATATTTGTTTGTTACAATAAAATGGATACTGAAGTTAAAAAATGGAAGAAATTAAAGTGAATCTGAAGTGTGGAGAGATCGAGTATTTTTTTTCAAAGATCAATAAAAATTAATAAGGATTTCCTCTTGGTTGAGGTATATTATATTATAAATAATATTTTTGGGTTTAAATTAAGAGTCTCATTTTTTTTAAATGTTAATAAAAACAAAAATTTTAATGAATGTCTCAAATTAAAATTTTAGTTTTCCTTTTAAAAGTATAATACTAAATTTATGATACTAAAGAAATTATGTTCTTAACAATTCATTTTAAACAAAATTGTATTTTTTAGGAAAATGAAAAGGTTAAATAATTTGAATTGAACTAAATTATTTTATATACATGTGTGTATGTGTATAAACATATTATAAGAGAGAGAGGGGTGAGAGAGAGAGAGAGAGAGAGAGAGAGAGAGGAGGGGGGGGGGTTGCACTAGTTGGCAGCAACCAAAGGCTTTTTTTTTTTTTTTGTATCTTAGTGTGGGCTTGGCTCATAAATTTTTATCTTTTTAACAGAGTTTGGAAAAGATGGACTGGGTTAATTGTGGCCTGAACTGGACTGAGAAATTTAGTGACTTAATAACATTTTTACATATAACTAGTGAGAAATTTTTTTTTCTTCGACCGGGTTGGAGACCTCTGGGCCTAGGCCCAGTTCTGCCCCTGAACCACCCTCTTTACAAAAGCAGCAATGTAGTGCAGCCATAATCAGGCTTCAACGTGGCTTTCCTTCTTTTTATTCAAAATAAAAAGAAGAGGAAGAAGCCAAGAAGGGCCAAAGCGCCCCCCCCCCCCCACCCACCAAGAAATATTATTAATCTGCGGAAAGAAAAAGAAACCAGAACATAACACCTTATAATAAGAAATATTATTAATCTACAAAAGAAAAAGAAACCAAAACATCTTTCCATTCATCCTAATACAACTCCCCACCTCAAATATTAGCCTCTCTAAAATTCTATTCATTACTACAAAATCAACATTTCTACACATTTGAAATATCAGTGTGATCTCATAAACAATAGAGCAGGGAGCCTTCTCCGCCTCAACCATGCCCAGTCTCATGTTCTTTAAACAGGCCGTAGCTGCAGCTCAACTAATGAGAAAGGAGGCATCACCAACCTTGTTGATGATCAAGTGAGAGAGAGCTGCAAAAGGAGGCAAAATTCACTTAAATTCAACGCATAAAATGATTCTACAAATTTTGACGATAAGCTATCGTAATACAAAGAAGATAAGGAAGAGCTGAAGTTACCATTACCAATGTACTCACTTCTTATACGTCTGCAGGTGGATCATCCCTATTGCGGTTGGGAAAATAGAGCTTCCACAACCAATGACGCCTCCAAACTCTCTCAGGCATTTGATCCGGTAAAATCCCTGTTGTCTCAGGAATGAAAAAGTAAGTGGTCAACGCACCGATTGCGTTTAATATGGCAGATATAATAAATATCCATATCTGCAACCGGCACATGATCACTTGAGACAACTGAGCTATAATCAGACTGAGGGCAAAATTCGATGAGGTTGGTGGTACTACTCCTAGGATTCGGACCACCAGTGGGTACGTCGCACCCAACCAGCCAAGTGGGCTAGAAACCAATGCAAAGTTAAAGGAATATAGTGCACAAAGCACAGCAATTCCTATAGCCATAGCACGGGGAACGAGCCCGTCTGAACCCACACCGGATAGAAGAATAGCATTTATTGACTACAATACCAAACAAAAAAGAATATTTATAAACTAGCAAATTAACAAAAAAAAAATTGGTTAAAGGAAAATATGATTGAACTAAATTTTTTATATAGAATTGCATAAATGAAAAAGTTCAATACCTGAGTCATGGCCATTAAAGAGAATGCTATAAGAAGTCGCCACTTCCTCCCAAGCTTATTTACTAGATATTTGTCTATGATAGTTCCAATAAAGCATACTACTACTGAGGAAGTGGATGATATTAAGGAAGCCTCGTCCGAAAATCCAAGTGAGGTGAAAACGAGGCTTCCAAAATAAACAATGGCAGTGGCCCCAGTCACTTGCTGGAGAATTTGAATAACCAGCAAGATGTAAAGGGTTGGCCGAGAGGAGAGTCGCCATACCTCCAAGAATGCAGCTCTGAAATTTCTAAAGGATACAATTGTTGCCTCTAGTTTTCGGAGTTCTGCATTCACATTGGGTAAACCCCTTATTTTCATAAGGGTTGCTTCGCCCTCCTCTACTGATCCACTCCACAGCAAATATGTGGGTGTCTCAGGAATAAAGTATGAGATACCCACCAAAATAAGCCATGGAACTATCATAACAATAATTGCATACCTCCATCCGAGATCATGCATATTGTTGAAGAAATAAGCTGTCACGCTGGAGCCCAAGATCCCGACATAATTGGCAGCTTGAAAGCCAATGAACAAGGGATCTTGAGCAGCTGAGTGGGTTAATTCATCTATCAGTACAGGAATCACCTACCAAATAAATGAATATTAAATATATGAATTAAGTCTTATGAACATTATAAACTCAAGTTAATTACTATATGAAATTGAATTGTGGAAACATGATTTTAGATTATGTGAGTTCTATATTGATAATAATCATATAAAGTTTCGAATCATTAGTTCGTATGAGTAGTATGAATAAGGATTGATCAAAAGTAAATATTATTCAAGTTTTTGTTTACCTGACTATAGAATCCAACCCCAATGCTAAGCATGGCTCTTCCCGCTAGAACCATGAACTTACCACTCGCTACGGCATTCATTGCGATTCCAATGACGAAAGGAAGCAATGCCAAGTATAGCGTAGACTTCCTTCCGTACTTGAAACAAAGAAATGCCGAGGCTAAGAAGGAAGGGAGGGAAATCAATGACATCGATGAACTCAAAAACTGTTGTTTTTGGTCCATATACTTGCATTTGTTGTTGACATGGGCATGTTGGTTCCCCTCTCGTAATGAGGGGAACATGTCCCATAGAAAATCGTCCATGTTCAACACCGCAACTGTGCCAAAAATAAATTACATGTCAAAAGCATATCAATTTACTAAATCCATAAGGTTCGAAAGGCAATGCACATTTATAACAAATTGTGTTACTAAGCTCCTAAAACACAAAAGAAATTTTAATTTTTTTCCCCAAATCAGAACTTAAGTATGCTCAATTTCACTAGCATTGCTTATTTACAATTATGAGTCACCAAAGCTCTATTTCATGTTAAGTTGTTTAGCCAGCACCAGAAAATCGCAACAAATTTTGTTGATAAAAGTTGTGTGTAATCGTGAGATAAGGTTCCGTTTATAAGCTGCTTTGGATCAGTGTACATGGAGGCAAATTTGTGGCAATTTCTTGAGTAGTTCTGTTATGTCTCAGATCAGTAAAGTGTTGTCTAATGTGTGTAGTGATGATGATTGTTGCGCCTGGACTCATTCTACTGTTGGTCTCTTCTCTATCAAGTCTGCTTGGGAATTATGTAGGGAGAAAGGAAATTTGTTGGGGTTGAATGCTTTTATTTGGCATGCTTTGGTTCCCCTTAAATGGACTTCCCTCACTTAGAGGGCCTGTCAAAACAGCCTGCCACTTGTGTTAAATGTAACAGTGTGCAGCTAGCATCAAAATGTAACCACTGTGAGAAGCCAAAAGGTGAGAATATTAATCATGTGTTGGTGACCAATGACATTGCTAAAGAGGTGTTGACTGAATTGGAAGGTGTATTAGGGATCCATGGTACTACTACATTGTTGCACCAAAAGTTGAGTGCGTGGTGGATGGCTAAGATTCGGTCTCCTTGCCACAAAGCAATTTTGTCATTGATCCTTATTTGTATCTGTTGGGAGCTGTGGGTTCACAGAAGTAAGGCAAGATTTGATAATAATAAGTTAACTGCTACTCAGACTGTAAAAAACGTGAAGTCTAGGATCAGAGCTTGCCTGTTTAATCAGTCTATTTTAAGGAAAAGAAAGAGCTTAGATGAGAGAGTCCTCTATGAATTTCAACTGCAAGTCCCTCACTTGCAAAAGAGGGAGTTTATCCTGACTAAGTAATTAAAGCCTAAAGGGGGTAGGGTGAAGTTAAACATAGATGGTTGCTATAAAGGTAACCCTGATCCTCGAGGGGAAGGCTGCATCATAAGAAACTGCAATGCGGATATTGTTTGTCCTCAAGCCCACTACTATGGGGTAGTTACTAATATGTGTGCACAGGCTAGAGCTTTAGCTCAAGGTGTAGAATTGTGTAGAAGACAAGGGATGGTTGATGTTGACATTGAAATGGATTCTACGGTGTTGGTCTCAAATTTTGCAGAATAAGGTGAAGACCACTTGGGCCATTCATTATGAGATTAGATGCGTTTTTCGGATGTTAACTTCTATGAGTTTTTCTCTTTCTCATGTGTAGCTGCTGACTGGCTAGCAAATATTGGGCAGAAAGTTGGGAGATGCCTTTATTTTGATCATAATAACCTTCTTAAAAGGTTGAGAGGAATAGTTAGGACTTAGGATAGATAGATGTGGTTTGCCTTGTATAAGAAATGGAAAGAACAGATATATCTAGGAGGAAATTGCCTTTTTCAATAAGGGTAGCACTTTTCAAATTTATAGAAATAAAGAAGCCAGAAATTACGTCATAACCACATAGGATACATTTGTTATCCCTTTTTTCTTTCCAAATCTACCACTGTGATGTTTGGTAATTTTTAGCCTTTGCCTCGTAAATTTTTTGGATGCAGATAATCTCAGAGTAGGATGACATATACATGAATATAAGCAAATGCTTCACACTACATAATATTGACATAGAAGAAATTAAAAAAAAATAAAAAAAACTTATCTGGAAGTGCAATTATGCAGGTATAAGAAGTTATAGCAAACGAAATTTTGCATGAATCACATGGGAAGTAACAGATATTTCTTAATTATGGAAAGATATTCTATGATTGAGTCAGCTAGCTACCAGGGGAAAGAAGAAAAAAAAAAGATTCAGTTTCATCATCACTATGAATTCTTCAATTAAAAAATTATGTTCCATTACATGAAGCAGAAGAAACACAGAAGCACATAATGATTCATGTTCTAATGAGAATTTTGCTTAAAATACCTAAGATGCCATTGGTGTATCCGATAAGTAGACCACTAGTGAGAACGAGGATCCCGCACATAACTATAGTACGCGTTATCCGCCCTTCAAACTTTCCCTGCACAAACAAAACAGAATGACTATTATACATTAAATATTTTTTCCAGGTCCATGATTAGCTTATTGAGAAAATTAAACTAAATTTCTATGGGTATGCGTGCTAGCAGCTTGTTCAGCATTGGAATTCAATTGGAGAATCAACTATGCAGGTGTCTTTCATTAATGTAGGCGCTAAGTATGGCACTAGAAATGAAATATAATGCTTAGAATTAGGTGCCCAATCAGACCCCATGTTGGGGACTATATAAGACAGTCCCCTTCAACCACAGAAGGCCTATGAAAACACCAAAGACCAATGAACGCAGAGTCATTTTTACATCTGCACAGATTCCAATTTTCACTAACCAGCCCAGTTTCATTGTTCTCCTCCTGCCCTAGGCTTGGGGAATTTGGTCTTCTTCAGCCTGGCGGATGGATCATTTGTAGACAAGATTTTTTTTCTCCTCGGAAATGATAAAAAAGAAAAAGAAAAAGTTCCATTTTTATGTCTTTTTTCCAAACTAACTTCCTGTAACTTTGGTAAGAAGGAAAAAAGGGTGAGAGAGAGAGAGAGAAACCAACTGTGGAAAGGGAGACAAGGTGGGGTGTGGAAGGGGTTTGTGGGAATCAACATACGAAAATGGCTGTGGTAAAATAACAATGACATCGTTTTTGGCTCAAACAATCGATGCATATATCTAGAGCGACAAACCACTTCTCTCACGAAATAATCAAATGTAAAGCATGATGATCCAGTTTTTGCAAAATATAAACCAGTATCTACAATATCAAAAAATTATATGAGAGAGAATGCGTACCAAAATCAAGTTACTAAAAATGATCCATCCATACTTGAACCATTCAATGGAATGTAGTGACAATGAATAAATTAGGACAATTGTTCATAAATAAATCCTAGAAGTTTAATACTAAACAACCATCTTAAAAAAAAAGATAGACAAAAAACATGAACTTTAATACTTCAATCACTTGTTAACATTTAATAACAGACCTCTTCAACACTTTGTGCTGACGGGGCACCACCGGCCTCTCGTAGATTGCTAGGTGCTGCATCTGTTTGATGCTCACCTTCATCAGTAGCTCCCTGCATTTAAAAAAAATGCTCGTGAATTTAAACTTCAATCTTGCTGTGTGAATTGATTAGTCATCTATAAACAATTTAATTACAAACCTGTTCCACAATTTCTGATGACATCGCACGGCTGACTTCTCTTAAATCCCTAGGTGTGGCATCTGTTTGATGCTCACCCTCGACCACAGCTCCCTGTGTTTAAAACAATATTGTCATGAACATACCGAAGTACATAAAGCATTACTACAGACGGAAGTAAATAGGCTCCATATTTAATGAACTTAAAACTCAATCTTGCAGCTTGAATTGATTAGTCATCTATAAACAAGTTTCATTTTGGAATAGTACATAACTCCCAATGAATTTCTTGCACAAAAAGGACCTATCTTATGACTCCCGATGAATTTGGAATAGAAACGTGGATTTGAGAAGTCCAAATCTGATGGCTTACTAGAAAGCATACAGGGGCCTAAGCCAAACAACGAAACAAAATAAAAACTAGAGCTGGCCCACTATGTCATTGTCAGTGTCAGATGTGCATTTTTGTACTAGTGGCGTGTTAGGTCTACGAAGTGGATGTGGACACTTGGTAAAATCTGTCACTTGACTACCACGTAATGGAGGGGGCATCTAGCGAACAAGTGTAGATATACTAGCATCCAGAGTGAAGGTAACAATTTATCTAGACTAGACAACTGGGTGTGGATAAGGCTTGATTAACTTGAATGCCCCCACCCTTTTTTAGAAACCAATAAACAGGAGACTGAATTTACGCATTTCAAACATTTTTAACCACTAGATCTTGAGAGAGAACGACATAAAAACAGGATCAAAAATGGAGAGGGAAAGAGAGAGAGAGAGCTGCTATCTTATCACACGCCCCCATGCAGAAACAAACGTAGAGAGAGAGAAAGAGAGAACTGGGTCGCAATTTGATCACACCCCCTCCCTTCAAAACACAGAAATCGAAGACAGAGAGATATAGAAAGGCATCACGAGTGCAACGCCCACTAAAAGAGAGTCATGATCCCCCTCGTATCCCACCATGGGGAGAGAGAGAGAGAGAGAGGTGTGGTCATCCACCCCCATTGTTTGGAATTGGGAAGGAGAGAGAAATAAAAAGGATGCTCAGTCGAGTGTGTGACACATATATCTTGAATAACTATCGTTTTGGCTCACACTTGCAATACATATAGCTTGAACGATACACCACGTCTCAAACGAATTGTCCAATCTATAGCATGATATATCCTATTTTTTTCAAAAAAGATACACCCGTACGTACAACAACTAATAAATAATAATATTACGGATCTTATTAGAAAATTTAACATCAAAGAAACGTGAAAACGAATAAGTAACAAAATCATGTTACTGTAAAGATCCATACTAGAATTACATGACAAACTGTAGTGACAGACTAATTTAGGAGAAGTTCAGAAACAAATACTATAACTTATATACTAAACATCAATAAACAGGAGGCTGAATTCACTCATTTTAACATCACTGTTATAGCCGGATATATCCTGTTTTTGCAAAATATACACCGGTACCTACAATAACTAAAAATCACATGGGAGAGAATGAGTAACAAAACCATGTTACTTAAATGATCCATCCATACTTGAACCACTCGATAGAATGTAGTGGCAATGACTAAATTAGGACAAGTGTTCAGAAATAAATCCTAGAACTTTAATAATAAATAAATAAAAAACATGAACTTTAATGCTTCAACCACTTGTTAACATTTAATCACAAACCTCTTCAACACCTTGTGTTGACGGGGCACCGCCATCATCTCTTAGATTGCGAGGTGTTGCATCTATTTGATGCTCACCTTCATCAGCAGCGCCCTGCGTTTAAAATAAAATGCTCGTGAATTTAAACTTCAATATCGCTTTGTGAATTGATTAGTCATCTATAAACGATTTAATTACAAACCTGTTCCACAATTTCCGATGACGTGGCACGGCTGACTTCTCTTAAATCACTAGGTGTGGCATCTGTTTGATGCTCACCCTCGACGACAGCTCTCTGTGTTTAAAACAATATTGTCATGAGCTAACCAAAGTACTTAAAGCATTACTACAGATGGAAGTAAATAGGCTCCATATTTAATGAACTTAAAACTCAATCTTGCTGTGTGAATTGATTTGTCATCTATAAACAAATTTCATTTTGGAATAGGACATAACTCCCAATGAATTTCTTGCACAAAAAGGCCCTATATTATGACTCCCGATGAATTTGGAATAGAAACGTGGATTTGAGAACCCAAATCTGACGGCTTACTAGAAAGCATAAAGGGGCCTAAGCCAAACAACGAAACAAAATAAAAACTAGAGCGGGCCCACTATATCATTGTCGGTGTCAGATGTGCATTTTTGTACTAGTGGCGTGTTAGGTCTACGAAGTGGATGTGGACACTTGGCAAAATCTGTCACTTGAACTACCACGTAATGGAGGGGGCATCTAGCGAACAAGTGTAGATATACTAGCATCCAGAGTGAAGGTAACAATTTATCTAGACTAGACAAGTGGGTGTGGATAAGGCTTGATTAACTTGAATGCCCCCACCCTTTTTTAGAAACCAATAAACAGGAGACTGAATTTACGCATTTCAAACATTTTTAACCACTAGATCTTGAGAGAGAACGACATAAAAACAGGATCAAAAATGGAGAGGGAAAGAGAGAGAGAGCTGCTATCTTATCACATGCCCCCATGCAGAAACAAACGTAGAGAGAGAGAAAGAGAGAACTGGGTCGCAATATGATCACACCCCCTCCCTTTAAAACACAGAATTCGAAGACAGAGAGATATAGAAAGGCTTCACGACTGCAACACCCACTAAAAAAGAGTCATGATCCCCATCAAATCCCACCAGGGGGAGAGAGAGAGAGAGGTGTGGTCATCCACCCCCCTTGTTTGGAATTGGGCAGGAGAGAGAAAGAAAAAGCATGCTGCAGTCGAGTGTGTGACACGTATATCTTGAATAACTATCGTTTTGGCTCACACTTTCGATACATATAGCTTGAACGATACATCACGTCTCTTACGAATTGTCCAATCTATAGCATGATATATCCTATTTTTTTCAAAAAAGATACACCCGTACGTACAACAACTAATAAATAATAATATTACGGATCTTATTAGAAAATTTAACATCAAAGAAACGTGAAAACGAATAAGTAACAAAATCATGTTACTGTAAAGATCCATACTAGAATTACATGACAAACTGTAGTGACAGACTAATTTAGGAGAAGTTCAGAAACAAATACTATAACTTATATACTAAACATCAATAAACAGGAGGCTGAATTCACTCATTTTAACATCACTGTTATAGCCGGATATATCCTGTTTTTGCAAAATATACACCGGTACCTACAATAACTAAAAATCACATGGGAGAGAATGAGTAACAAAACCATGTTACTTAAATGATCCATCCATACTTGAACCACTCGATAGAATGTAGTGGCAATGACTAAATTAGGACAAGTGTTCAGAAATAAATCCTAGAACTTTAATAATAAATAAATAAAAAACATGAACTTTAATGCTTCAACCACTTGTTAACATTTAATCACAAACCTCTTCAACACCTTGTGTTGACGGGGCACCGCCATCATCTCTTAGATTGCGAGGTGTTGCATCTATTTGATGCTCACCTTCATCAGCAGCGCCCTGCGTTTAAAATAAAATGCTCGTGAATTTAAACTTCAATATCGCTTTGTGAGTTGATTAGTCATCTATAAACGATTTAAATACAAACCTGTTCCACAATTTCCGATGACGTGGCACGGCTGACTTCTCTTAAATCACTAGGTGTGGCATCTGTTTGATGCTCACCCTCGACGACAGCTCTCTGTGTTTAAAACAATATTGTCATAAGCTAACCGAAGTACTTAAAGCATTACTACAGATGGAAGTAAATAGGCTCCATATTTAATGAACTTAAAACTCAATCTTGCTGTGTGAATTGATTTGTCATCTATAAACAAGTTTCATTTTGGAATAGTACATAACTCCCAATGAATTTCTTGCACAAAAAGGCCCTATATTATGACTCCCGATGAATTTGGAATAGAAACGTGGATTTGAGAAGCCCAAATTTGATGGTTTACTAGAAAGCATAAAGGGGCCTAAGCCAAACAACGAAACAAAATAAAAACTAGAGCGGGCCCACTATATCATTTTCGGTGTCAGACGTGCATTTTTGTACTAGTGGCGTGTTAGGTTTACGAAGTGGATGTGGACACTTGGTAAAATCTGTCACTTGAACTACCACATAATGGAGGGGGCGTCTAGCGAACAGGTGTAGATATACTAGTATCCAGAGTGAAGGTAACAATTTATCTAGACTAGACAAGCGGGTCTGGATAAGCCTTAATTAACTTGAATGCCCCCACCCTTTTTTAGAAACCAATAAACAGGAGACTGAATTTACACATTTCAAACATTTTTACCCACTAGATCTTGAGAGTGAACGACATAAAAACAGGATCAAAAATGGAGAGGGAAAGAGAGAGAGAGAGCTGCTATCTTATCACACGCCCCCATGCAGAAACAAACGTAGAGAGAGAGAGAAAGAGAGAACTGGGTCGCGATTTGATCACAACCCCTCCCTTCAAAACACAGAATTCGAAAATAGAGAGATATAGAAAGGCATCAAGACTGCAACACCCACTAAAAAAGAGTCATGATCCCCATCAAATCCCACCGAGGGGGAGAGAGAGAGAGGTGTGGTCATCCACCCCCCTTGTTTGGAATTGGGCAGGAGAGAGAAAGAAAAAGGATGCTGCAGTCGAGTGTGTGACACGTATATCTTGAATAACTATCATTTTGGCTCACACTTGCGATACATATATCTTGAACGATACACCATGTCTCTTACGAATTGTCCAATCTATAGCATGATATATCCTATTTTTTCCAAAAAGATACACCCGTACGTACAACAACTAATAAATAATAATATTACGGATCTTCTTAGAAAATTTAACATCAAAGAAACGTGAAAACAAATGAGTAACAAAATCTTGTTACTAAAAAGATCCATACTAGAATTACATGACAAACTGTAGTGACAAAGACTAATTTAGGAGAAATTCAAAAATAAATACTATAACTTATATACTAAACGTCAATAAACAGGAGACTGAATTCACCCTTTTTAACATCACTGTTATAGCAGGATACATCCTGTTTTTGCAAAATATAAACCGGTACCTACAATAACTAAAATTCACATGGGAGAGCATGAGGAACAAAAACCATATTACTAAAATGATCCATCCATACTTGAACCACTCGACAGAATGTAGTTACAATGACTAAATTAGGATAAGTGTTTAGAAATAAATCCAAGAACTTTATTACTAAACAACCGTCTTTAAAAAAAATCATGAACTTTAATGCTTGAACCACTTGTTAACATTTAATCACAAACCTCTTCAACACTTTCTGATAACGTGGCACTGCCATCCTCTCTTAGATTGCTAGGTGTTGCATCTGTTTGATGCTCAACCTCTTCAGCAGCTCTCTGCATTCAAAAGAAATTTCTGGTGAGCTAGCAGCACTACTTAAAGCATCAGGTCCCATACATACGGATGGAAGTACAGGGGGTCCTCATTTTGGTGAATTTAAACTTCAATCTTGCTGTATGAATTGATTAATCATATATAAACAATTTATAGAACAGTCCAGCCCAAAATACAAAGCAAAAGGTTATCCTGACTAGAACAAAAGCTAAAATCGCCGCCCAGAATATCGCAAATTTGTAATCTTTCTTTGCCCTTGTACAAAGATGGAGCCAAGAATTGTTCATGGGTGGGGCACTTTTTATACTACAAGAGATGCAACTTCTAATAATACTTGGGGGTTCAAGAGCTTTTTTCTATGATATTCACAGTGAATTAGCTGTTTACTTTGTGTCTTCCACATTATGTGTCTAGAACAACTTCCTAAAGTTCAAAAAGTGGAAAGACCAAATATATTCTTTATGGTAAAAACAATGCCATTACTTCTATGAGGAGGGAGTTAGTGAGTGTTGAACTTGAGTATTCAAGATTTTGGTTGGCATGGTCTATCACTGAGCTACCATACTTGCTGGTATGATTTTAAGATTTGGACAATAGTGTAAATGAAGAACTGTATGATAAAAAGAATTGGGGCAATATTTACAATTTGAGATACTTTTCGCAAATATATGAATATTGGCATTCCTAATTGTTACAGTACATCTTCATTGTTGCAAGAATCAGCTACAAAATATCACAAATACCTAATTTTGAGCTAGATAACTATTGTCCATGCAAATAATCAGATTCTTTTTGTAATGCTTAACTTTTGTAAACTATTCATCATTGAAGTAAAGGTAAGGCATTAAACTAAATTCACAAATAAAGAAGAGTAAAAATTATAGTTCTTAACATTTGGGTGGGGCACTTGCCCCACCTTCCTTCCATATACATCTGTCATTGCCCTTGTAGCGAGGGCCTCCTTGGCCTTCTGAATGGCCAGCTAAATCCTGTTACATATGGATTTGTGTTTGTTATGGGTTTTTGTCCCACATCAAGAATTGTATCATTACGTAGCCCTTGTTTAATTTACAAATTAAGCTCCTGGCTCTCGCTATTGAGTAGGCTATTATATTAAGTCCATTACAAAAATCATCTTTGTTAGGGAGTATAACATACATCGTTGGCCAATTACCTAACAACTTAAGCTTTGGGAGAAATGGTTCCTAACTTGGCATCAGAGCTCAAGTTTAGCAAGTTTTCGTGTTTGAATCCTCCCACTTGCATTTGTTTCCCCTTGTGTTTGTGCAGTACGCACCCTTCATTGTTTTTGAAATGAGTGCACCTTGTTTGGTTTGTCTGTTCAGGTGCAAGTGGGGGTCACATGTGAGGGGGAGTGCTAGAGACCATGATATACATTGTTGGCCCATTATATTATTGTTGGTGTTAGACATGCATTATTGTACTACTGGCGAGTAAGGTTTACGAAGTGGATGTGGACACTTGGCAGAATTTGTCAATTGAACTACCACGTAATGGTGGGCGTGTCTTGTGAGTGTAAGGCGGAAGGGTGGATCCAGGATTTTTCCGTGGGGTCAATTGGTGTTAAATGAAAACTTTGTTAAATTTATTTTTGGAGAAAAGATTAACTGTTTTATTTTTTCTCCCTTTCCAATCATAAGAAATTATCATGAAAATAATGTGTTCATCTCAGAAATGTATGAGTTTATTTATGTTCAAATTTCAATTCCAAAGGTCATGGTTGGGTTTCCAAACACTACCTAAACGAAATTAATTAAAATATATGTGAAACAATGATAATTAAAATTAGGGAAACAAAGATAACAGGGAGTTGATTTCTCATATGGAGGATTGCTTGATAAGCTTTCAAATGGTCATTGTTCGAGTCCTGGCATGACCACGCGCTCATATATTAATTTTCTTTTCATTGAGGACTGTGCTGGGTTCGTGTAGGCCGGCCCATATATCACTATCACTTTTATTGGATTTCCAGAGGCCCACCTGGATCCGCCTATGTAGGGTTCGGTGTAGATTTAGTAGTACCCAAAGTGAAGGTAACAATGTATCTAGACTAGAGAAGTTGGGGTAGCTAAGGATTAATCAACTTGAACTCCCCATCCTTTTTTAGAAATGTATATAAGAGAGACATGCCCCCATGTTCAAAAGCCTTCAGAAAACAGAAGTCGAAAAGGGAGAGAGAGCAAGGTATCATGGCAGCAACACCCACTAAAAACAGCCGCGACCCAAAGCTAAGGTTTTTTCTCACAGGTTTGATGCATATAGTTTGAACAATACACCACGCCTCTTACGAAATTGTCCAATCTATAGCACGATATTTCCTCTTCTTTTTTTTTTTTTTTTGCAAAAGATAAGCCCGTACTTACAACAACTAATAGATATTAGTAGGATGGATCTTATTAGAAAATTTAGCATCACAGAAACATGAAAAAGGAATGAGTGACAAAATCATGTTACTAAAAAGATGCATACTAGAATTACAAGACAAAATGTAGTGACAAAGACAAATTTGGGAAAAGTTCATAAATAAATACTAGAACTTATATACTAAATACCACTCTTAAAAAAGAACATGAAAGCAGCAAGTGATGGAGTGCAAACTATATACGAAAAAAGAAACTCATATAGATGTATAGATATTTAGAATAATGAAACTAATGCGTCCATAAACTGCAAATATAAGCATACGGGACATATGAAGATAGTGGGACATGTTAACATTTAATTACAAATATTTGCAATATGCTATTACCCAATTTGAATCTCAATATGGAAACCTTCCATTACCATTTCTACCAAATATTTGCATTACCGCACTCATCAATTATATCCAATGGAAGGGCACCTTACTTTTTCATTTGCAAATAAGGACACACCATTTTCTATTACTTAAAATACACTTCCTCCATTTTCTTTTTCACGGAAATTGCATAATTCAACGCTACTTGATTTTATTCTAAGAGTTTTACCATTTTCAATGGAAATAAGTGCATTATGAAACATCCTACTAGAGAGAAACTAGGTAAGAGAATATTAATTCAGTCACAAAAATCAGTTCCTAACCTAAAGTTTGCGAACTTTAAACATAATGTCTCATCAATCAAAAACCAATATGTCAATAATATTTAACCATTTCACTTGGAATTCCTTAAGAAAAAACTTTGAACTTACTTCGTACAATAGAGACAGAGTGACAAAAAAACATGTCAACTAATTATTATTTAACGTAAAGAAGTGGCAAAACACAGAGAAAAACACTGCAATATAGCTTTTCAGTGGAATCGAACTCTGGCTCCTAGGACATCACAGGCGTCTATCCGTCTACAACTGCCATCCTAGACATTCTTTGCCTTCTAGAATTTGACTGTCCTTTTGTCCTGTATTTACATTATTTTATATATATATAGTAAATTCAATTGGGGGCTAGTACAGTAACCCTTTACTGCACGGTCCCCTGCTTGGATATATGTATATATATACTAGTAAATTACCCGCAGCTAGGGTTCAACTTCTGCTTAAGAAGGTTCCCTTGAGTATTGCAACATTAATTTGAGTCTAAAGCAAATGATCTGTGCCTAAGGTGCCAGTCAAGCACATGAGTACGACAAATTATCAATACCTTCAACGCTTATAGTCAATTACGTGATCATGATACTATGCAAGTACATGCAATGACAGATTAGTCAAGCCTCGCAAACTGTATAATTTCAACCATAGTAATAAAATTTTACCCTATTTGCCATGTCATCAAAATTCTGGCTTTTGACGTGGCGCCTCCGAGTTAAGTAAGGAAGGCAGTTCCATATATTTTCCAACACAAGCATTTGGTGATGTCATGTGACTTAAAAGGAAAAACTAAATTAAATAATGTATACTGGATAGCTAATCTCACTTGAAAGATCTAGAAATGGCTCATTCTACAAATAGTAACTTTATGTAAAGATTGACATTTGATTCTGGCTTTTGATGTGGTGGCTCTGAGTTAAGTAAGGCAGTTCCGTATATTTTCCAACACATGCATTCTGGCTTCGATGCATTCTAGAAGACGTTCATGACTGTTAGAGTGTGGAGACAAAGGTTGCTTTGAAAGTAAATGTTTGTGGTTTGGTTAAATTGGCCAAATAGTAAAACAATTTGGCCTTTATTTACCATGCTGGCTAAGCTTCCTCATAGAGTTAATTGGCAGGCTTTTCAATAATTGTTGTTACAAGCTCTTCACTCTGTTTGTGCAGCAGATTTCTTCAGCAATTGTATGGTGGTCTGTTCTCCGTGGAAACATATATTTTATATATTAGAGTTCAGAGCAATCCAACCCAAAACTAATAGGTAATGGCTGGAGTAGCCCCTCTGTGTGGTAATTATGAGCCAAACACCTCTGATACCATATTAGAGCTCCGAGCATGCAACCCAAAACCAATTGTCAATGGGTGGAGCAGTCCCTGGATCTTATATATTGCTATGGGATTTGTAGTCAACACTCAACATGTATAAAGAAAATTGCATAGGTGTGAGCAAAAAGTAGAGTTGAGTGCTGAAAATTGAAGCAGAGTGCCAGAGAAAAATATATGAGAGCAATGAGAAAATCGAAGTAAAAAGCCCAGGTGAAAGCTTTACAGTGTATAATTTATTTATTTTTGGAGTGTTGAGAGAAACACAATGTCTGTGTATAGGTATGCTAACATGCCTTGTAAACTAATAATATTTATCTCTTTTCTATAATCTTTACTTGGTATCAGAAGAGGTTCTGAGCTAGGGCACTCTTCAATTTCTACCACCTTCCTAGTAGGCAGCCTTTTGCCGCCCGTCCAGTGCAAGATTTATTGCTTTCTATTGCTATTGCTGCCATGCCGTGTCTCCAGATGATTCTGCTCATACATGTCTGATGCAGCACGCTGCAAATTCGGCCTTCTGTTCGTTGAGTCTACTACTATTATATTACTCTGCTTCAGATTTATTGGTGTTTTGTGGCAACTTTTCCATATGCCTCTTTTCTTTGATGCTACCGATGTTTTTCCTGTGGTCTTTTGGGTTCAGCCCAGTGTGTTTCTCCTGGTGTCCCATTTTCGACATTATTTTTGGTGGATGTTCCCACCTTTTGCACATGTTTTTGGACATATGCCTGTTTCAAGCACAAGAAAAGCATGTTCATTTGTTCGCGGGAGCAATTTCTTCATCGATGGATCATTATCGCAAATTGTTTCCATTTCACAGCTCCTTCAATTTGAGGCAGAGTGTTAAAAACCAAGATTTTATCATTTATGGCAGTAGATTAGTTTATAGTATTTAATTTATCTTTGGTCAAAATATTTTATTTATCTTTGGTCAAAATATACCATAGTAAGGATAATTTACTTATAGAGTCTTCCTTAATTATGTAGTTCTTTCAATTTTATTTCCTCTATTGTTGCATAGGGTTTAGGTGCCAGTCGCACACATAATAACAATATTATCCCCAACTTAAACACCTTTGGGCCACAGGTGTGGACTTTTTATCTTAAAAGGCCTCGTTTCTATGTGGAAACTCTCCCCCACTTATATATCCATGTTGAGTTCTATAATCTTTCCGTGTGGGATCAATGGTTTGAGCCAACCATTCTCAACAACCTCCACCTTGGATCAAACTAGTCAACCATTGCTCCACCTTAAACTAACACCAGTCCACCTAGCTCCACCTGAACCTATACCATAGTCCACCATGAATCCACTTTTGAACTATCCATGTAGATCACCACTCAACAATGTCCATCCGCAAGATCGTCCACCTTTGGTGGATGCACATCTCAAGGTACACCCTGTTTCACCTTTCTCGAGGAACATACACAACCACCTTGACAGCAACCCGGGTGTACGTAGGCTATAGCAACTCTACCCCTGGCTTCTCCAAGTCTAATTCCACTATAAGTTCCACCAAGTACTTGGATCCACCATTGACCTCTAATACTAATTGTTGTACCCGCCAGCACTCAGGTCTGGCCCGGGGCACCAACCGGGCCCACCAGTCCACGCATATAGTAACGATACTATTCGCAACTTAAATACCTTTAGGCCACAGGTGTGGGGTTTTTATCTTAAAAGGCCTCGTTTCTATGTGGAGACTCTCCCCCACTTATATCTCCATGTTGAGTTCTACAATCATTCCATGTGGGATCGATGGTTTGAGCCAACTATTTTCAACACTATTTATACCCACCTTCGGGGAGTCTTTGTAATACAACAATTATCAATATAATTTCAAAAAAATAAAAGGCAGTTTCATTATGGTAGTATACCAGCCACCTGTTCTGGAACTTCTAGTTCCAATCGGAGCATATAGATCCGTAAATGGATTTGTATGTATAGCCACTTCAGTCGTGCTCGTCGTTTCTCGAAAGTATCTTTTTTCTGGGAACATGGTCAACCAGAAATTCTTATGTTCGCGATTGAAATAGATCTTCTAGGTAAGCGGATGGAAGGTTGTATATTCTTCTTGGTATCAAAGCAAAATAAGATCTTCCCATTTTGAGTTCTTAGTCATAGTTCCACTATCGCCGGCGGGCGATACACATTGTCGCCCGCCGGACCACTTTCGTAGTCATCCCACTATACTATTCCGTTGTCACTAAAACCATAGCTGCCACCTCACCTGGCAGTCGCTGTCTTGCTGCCTCGCCTTGTCGCCTTTGCCAGCTGTTCTCTTATCACCTTGCTGCCGTTACTGTTACTGTTGCTAGACTGCCATTGTTGCCTCACCGCTGCCTAACCACCACCCAGATTATTATTTTTTTGCCTCGTTAACCAATTCCAATGGATTCTCAATTCACCATCACTGCCTCAGCATAACCATATTAAACAACCACCATCATTAAATCACCACCATATATACCCAACCAATATCTATTAACCCCATCATCTATTTTCAAACTCAAGTTGGTCTCTCTATACCACCTTGAGTTTGAGAGGGGGGAAGTAAACACATATTGTTGACCTTGAAGGTCTTAATCTTATTTTGATAATAACAATAAATCAATCATGTGTAATTTAACATGTTCTTGATATAAGATTATAGATTTCTTATTTGGAAAATCAAGAATAGCATGATTGCTCAAAGGAAGTTTGACAAGGATCATTCAATCAATATCCGATCAAGTCAACGAAGCAGTGGACTAAAACCGATCTATCCGAATCAAGATCATACTTCTACAAGCATTGGTCAAGTCAAAGAAGATCATTCTCATCACTCACAAGCTATCAATGCATTTCATGAAGCACAAAAGATCAAGGATCATATGCTAAATCTTCAAGGGAAAAGCTTCAAGTGAAGGATCAATTTGAAGAAACAAATCGAAGCATTCGAAAACTCACCTATTCGGTAATTGAGTGTTTGCTTAGGATTAATGTAAAGTTTCTTAATTGATTGATTATATAGCTCAAACATAAACTTGCATCATTGTTAGATTGATCAAAATCAAGTTTGAATCAAAATCATTTCAAAACATCATTCTTGCAAAAACCGGTTTTGAAATAAATTCATAATAAATTCATATTAATGAATTTTGTTACAAAAACATATTTGGGAGTCTTAGAAACTTATTTGGAACACTCCCCAAGCATTAGAATCAATTTTGGAATCATATTGCAAAAGTTGAAAAAATTGCACAAAACCTCCACCCACCAGAAGCACGTAGTCGACTACATGATTAATGGGTGAGTAGACTACATTACTGTTGAGGGTCATGTAGTCGACTACATGGGCATCAGTGTAGTCGACTACACTGCCAGAATATAGCCGTTGGAACTTTGTTAAATGTGCAATTTTGTCCCATAAACTATTGAATCCACCTCAAACGGCTATATCACTTTTGGGACTATAAATATGACTTCCAAGACTCATTCTAAACACCTTGAATCATTCATATACTCTATTCTTCATCTATCTTCATTATTCAAAGATTCAAGAAATTGTTTTTGATCAAATCATTCTTTTGAGCTATATCATCTTGATCAAATAGGATAACTCTAGTGTGAGCTTCAAATTGTATTCTTTATACACTTGAGAGAGTTATTGTAAATTGGTGAGAATCACCAAACAATTAGATTTCATTGTGAGAGGTAAATCTCATAAGAAAAACAAGAAGATAAATTCTTGTTTAGTTTTTGTGAAAGGTAAAATTTCACAAGGTTAGCAAGAGGGTATCTTGTGAGAGTATTGTGGTGTAGCAATACTTGTAGAGTGTGTGAGATAACACTTGTAGAGGTTTGATCTTCACCCGGAAGGAGATTGATTTTAGTGGAAATTCTCGGGAAACTAACCGAGTGCGGACTATGGTTTGGTAAACTAAAACCGTGTGGACAAAAAGCCTTGGACTTCAAATCGGTTCAATCTTTCTAACTCAATCTCTTTATTATTGATTGTTTAAATTATTTGAGATTGCTTAATTATTTGCTCTTGTTCTTGATTGTTTATTTGCTTACATTCCTTGATAAATTTGTTTAGTAAATTGTTTTACTTAAACATTTTCGAAAAGTTTTTAAATTCCGCATTAAGTTTCAAAAACCCTATTCACCCCCCCTCTAGGGTTGTTTTCCGACCAACACATATCATAAGGATTCGATTCTCACCTAGTTAGCAAACCCTAGCCACTCTGTTTCTATCCCAGCATGTAAACCTTAGCTGTCGCGTGTCCAAAAAAAAAATTTGATTATTGTTCACTGGAGTTACTGTTCACCAGTATTGTTCACGTTATTGTTCATCAGGTTCATCTACTTTCAAAACATACTTTCCAAACTCAAGTTGGTATATTACCATCTTGAGTTTGAGGGGGATGCTAACATATGTATAATATATATTTGCTAATTGTCTTCTATATAGTTACCATTATATTTTCCTTATTTATATCATTCTCATAACCTATATAAAGGGTCTCCATTGTAATAGTTTTATAACACAATCAATTTAATAATATTTATCTATAATCTTTACATAAACCACTCCCATTGATATTGTGAAAATATTGGTATGCTGCATGGACTCGTGGCAGTTCGCTGATATAATGTAATTCTTTGTGTCGTTCAAATGGAGCAATGTTGTTCCAAATAATTCCAACTGTGCCAATTTCTTGTGTTATTTGTATCCCAAGCTCTTAATAGAAACTAGCGCTGCTTAATTCCCCAACAATTGGTATCAGGGATTCAAGTTGTAGAACGAGCAATGACAAAAGAAAGGAAAAGAATCAATATGTTTGACGCATTCGGAAGATGTGTATGACGTCCAAGCATGCCCCCAACGGGGTCTTCAATGGTACATCCCAGAGTTGCACTTAAATGAACTTACGTATGCGAGTAGAAACAACACTAGCTATAGTCACGCATATGTATGTGTCGTATAAAACGCTCAATTTTGGGAGATTTAATTTGAATCTTTGGGATGTATCAACTACACGCGCTTCTCATTAATTTATGTGGTAAGTAGTAAGTAAAAAAACTAGAAACGAAAGCTAATGCTAATTTTTAGGAAACAAACATCAGAACCAGAATCGGAGCCTCCAGAATTATAATGCTTGGAATTAGGTGCCACTGGGTACTATACAAGAAAGTCCCCCTGAACCAAAAAAGGCCTATGAAAAGTGGAAACACTACTTATTCACTGATCACTGACCAGCCGAGTTTCAAGAAATGCAGTTGCATTTACATGTGCGCAGATTCCAATATTCACCGACAACTGACCACCCTAGTTTCATTGTTCTCGTGCCCCAGGCTTGACTGAAACACACCCTCTTGCTAAAGACCAACACAAAATCCTTTTACAGTTGGATTGTATACAAGCAATGAGCCAATGAGTTATAAAACTTATGTAAAATACAGCGTTTACTGCCATACGAAGACTACTGAAGCACCAAAAAAAGAAAAACACTCATTTACAAACCTCTTCATCAGTTTGTGCAGATGAGCTAACTATGGCTTCTTCTCTTATGTCTCCAACCTCGCCTACCGCCCTCTGTATAAAAGAGGCTCATTAGCTCGCAATATTTGAGACAATAACAGCAAAGTATATACAAAAATATTTCACAAGTAATATTTTGGAGAATTTGGTCTTCTTCAGGCTAGCTGATGGATCATGTATAGATTTTCTTCTCATAAATGATAAAAATAAAAGGTTTCATTTTGTGTCTTTTGTCCAACGAATCCAGAAATTTATTCACTCGTCACAGAACCCAACGTGCTATAAATTTGGTAAGAAGGAAAATAGGTTGTGTGACAGAAGAACCAACTGTGGAAAGAAGAGGAGGTGTGGAGGGGGGTTGCGGGCATCAACATACAAATGTCGTGGGGCAAACAAACAATGATTTCACGAAATCATCAAATGTATAGCAGGCTACATCCTGTTTTTGCAAAATATATACCGGTACACACAATAACTAACAAAAATAATAGTATGGATGATATTACAAAATTTAGCAACACTAGAAAAATGAAAAGGATGGGAGAGAATAAGTTAGAAAATCATGTTCCTAAAAAGGATCCATCCCTACTTGAACTACTTAATGAAATGTAGTGACAATGACTATGTTGGAAATCATATTCTATTATTCGGTTATTAAATTATGTTAGGCATCTTGTGTACATCCCATAATTATAAGGAAGGGATGTGTGAGACTTTTAAATTGCCTATTTTACAATGTGATCTCTTTTTTCATAAAAAAAATAAATTATTGTCATTGGGATTTGAACTCTGCAACTTGAACGCAACTTGAACAACTAATACATGTCCTTAACCACTAAACCATCTTTAAGTTTTTTTTTCCCCTTAAATTGTATACACGCGAGTACAGGTGGTCTACGTAGGATTTAATTCGTACTTTTTTGTCTTTTATTTATTTTGGTTCTTCATCGTAACCCTAATTATTCTATATAAATACATGCCTCTGGCTCTCATATTCAATATGCCAAAATCTACTTACTTTTTTCCATTTAACTAAAATTAGGAAAAGTTCAAAAATAAATCCTAAAACTCTTTCTTTTTCTGTTTAAAAAAAAAAGGGAGGACTAAGCCTCTCCCTTTTACTACAAATAACAAGGGAACCCTCCCCACGCCGGGTAAGATTCAAACGCTGGATCCCCTGGATCCCGCTGGCCAACTTTCTCTACTAGAACCTAAATACTAAACATCCATCTTAAGAAAGAGCACGAAAGCAGCAAGTGAGGGAGTGCAAACCATAGACAAAAAAAGAAACACATATAAATGTATAGAGACTGACAGCAATGAAACCAATGTTTTTTAAGTCATCATAAACTACCAATATAAGCATAGAGAGCCAATGTCTTTTTCCCGCCTCAGTACCTCACCCAGTGCTATATGAAAATTATCTTTGTATGTGTTTGCCTTCAGCTATTACCGAATTCGTCTCTCTATATGGAAACCTTCCGTTTCCATTTCTAGCCAATATATATATTATTACTTAAATTCGAGCTGAATTTCATTATCATAGCTAGCTTAAAACACCCTTTGCATTTACCTTATTTGGAAAAATAACCTTCAACTTTGGGGACAGAAGGGTATTCAACATGACGCACTGCTTGGATTTTGTATCTGCGTGTGGATATTTTCTTTGTAAATATTGAAATTTCATTTTTAGGCGCCCACCAAATATACATTTTATTGACCTATTTGGACTTGTTTTGCTCGTCTTTATTTATTGCAATATTGAAGAAATGTAATCCATGAGAGAGCTTGCTGGTGGAATACTAATGTTATTTACACCTTCTTGCAATAGTGTGTCTTAACCTTCTTAAGGACATAGGAATGCTCGGATGTCGCCCAGCCACTACGCCTATGGATCCTAATGTGAAGCTCTGTATTGAATCTTGGGACCTTCTTCCTGATCCTTCTAGATATCAGCATCTTGTTGGGAGACTTATCTATTTGACTAACACTCGTCCTGATCTTGCATTTGCCATTAGTGTTGTGAGCCAATTTATGGATGCTCCCTGTTCTGGTCACATGGGTGCAGTTTATCATATCTTATGGTATCTCAAGTCATGTCCTGGACTTGGGTTGTTCTATTCCTCAAGTCTTCAACGAGGGTCATCCTGCTTCACGGACGCAGACTATGCAGGTTCCCCAATTGACAGGGATTCTACCTTTGGCTTTTATACTTTTTACGGGAATCATCTAATACCTGGAAAAGTAAGAAGCAATCCATTGTCTCCAGATCATCAACAGAAGCAGAGTATAGGGCTATGGCTCAAGGAATTTGTGAAATTTTGTGGCTTAGATCCTTGTTCAATGAGTTAGGTTTCAAAGAAATGAAGCACTCTAATCTGTTTTGTGACAACAATTCGGCTATCATGCTTTCTTCAGACTATGTTCTTCATGAAAGAAATAAGCATATCGAAGTGGGCATTCACTTTATTCGAGAAAAAGTTCGTTCAAGAGTGATCGAACCAAAATTTGTCCCTTCATTTAGTCAATTTGCTGATGCTTTGACCAAGTATGTTGGGTCGTCACCTCTTCGACATGCTATTAGCAAGCTGGGCTTGATAAACATCTTCGCTCAAACTTGAGGGGGAGTGTTGAATAATTTAGGATTTCATTAATTATGTATTATGTATGTTGAAGAGCATGATAATACATTGTTGGCCCACTACCTAACAGCTTAAGCTTTTGGGAGAGATGGTTCCTAACATGGTATCAGGTTCTACAAGGTATTGGGTTCGAATTCTCCCGCTTGCATTTGTTTCCCCCTTTGTGATTGTGTAGTATGCACGTTGTTGTTTGTGCACAAAGTGCACCTTTGGTTTGGTTTCGAATCCTCCCCTATACAATATAGCCCTCTTTTTGAGTTAGCCAAACCAATATTTCTTTCTTCTATGTCAATGTGGTCTTTTTGAGTTAGCCAAACCAATATTTCTTTCTTCTATGTCAATGTGGTCCTAGAGTTATGTTTTTTTCAACTCTCATACCAAATTTCACGTGTCGCCAATGTGCTAAGGCTAATGTCGATGGTGAGGGGTCAAGATCCTAAGGGTATCCCAAATCTTCATTTAAAACAAGGCTCATCTAAAACAAAGCTACATGAATTAGGACGAGGTTGTAAGACTCACCTTTTAGGATTTAAAGGCCGGATTTTACAAAGTTTTTAAAGATTAATTAAACCAAAGCTTAATACACGAATCAAGGCAACCCTTGGGCACATACCTTTGAGAGAAAAAACAAACGTTTGCATAATATTTTCAAAAACCAAATATTAAATTCAACCAAGCTAGGGTTTCAGCAAAAACACTAAAATTTGTTCTTCTTCTATGAACACCTTCATCAAATCCCAATGTGATTTGCAGTCAGTGTGCAGAGCATGGATTCTCAATGGCTAACAAAGAATGGTAGACACCGAAGTGCGCGAGGCATTGTGGATTGGTAACTCGATCTGATATTTCTAAGTCTTATTTCAATACAGTGAGATTGTTGGTTAATCTCGTGGATTAGTGGCTCGCAAGAATTGATGCCGCATAATTCCTGGTGTTGAGTAATTGGTTCAAATTTATTGTTCAATATCATGATACACATGATATAGAATTGATAAATGGAACTATATGTAATCAACACTGGAGTTTTAATGAATAAATTTATTTTTCTGCTATTTGAATAACACGCCTAGACTAAACTTCGACCCCAAATATTTTTCAGAAATAAAACAAATAAAAGGGAAAAAAAAGACACAATAATTTATGTAATCAAATCCTAACTAAAGCCTAAATATAAAAGAAGACAAAAGAAATTCTTTGATTGGACGGCCGGAGAAATGCTGCATGCCAGAAAAGGCAGAACAACTTGAAGAAAACCCTAGATCATAATTGTCTTCATCTTAAACCAAATTGTAAAGCATAAATGGTTTGGCTTACTCAAACTGAGAGCTAGAGCCCATATATATATATGTAAGATATCATACAATAAACAGTAGGATGTATTAGATGCATTTAATATAGTATTCTAGTACTTCAAAAACTATTACTGAATGTATGTAGCATCCCAATAAATAATTTTGAACTGCTAGATCAGGATTGAGTGCTTTATTCATAAACTAAATATGCTAGCCTTTGCCCATGTCGGCTGTACTATTCAAGTTCATGCGTGCGGCACTGTACAATCGTAATTCGTAATAAAATGAAATAGTATTAGTATAATCAGTAGTAAAGTAATAAACAATATAATATAAGGTTAGGCCAGCTAAATCAAGTATGAATCATTTGGCAAGCAAGATACAATTTCGAATGCAGATGGTACTGCAACTGAAAATAGTACTTGTCTTTGGCAAAGCAACATTTGATTTCGCAATAGGTGTACAGCCATATTTATATATGAAATTTTAAAAAATGACGCTTGTACTTTTTTTTACTTTAAATTTATCCTTCTAAAAGCATAAATGAACAAATAAATCTCAATTGTTGGATTGTCACACACTTTTCTATGAAAAGAAAATGGAAGAAATGCAGAAAAACATTAAAATTTAGTGTACAAGTAGAATTTTAAATTTTCTCGTGTTCTTAATACTTGCAATTTTTTTAGGGTTTTGTGCTCGTAACCCATAATTGAAATTCTTGTCTACACCCCTAGAAATGGTGAATACGTAATTCATCATATAACCATGGATGTCGTGTCCAGGGCCATATGTAGAAGAAGTAGCAAAAAAATCAAAAACTCGATTACATACCTCTTCATGATCTGTTGAGGTAACACCGGGTTCTTCACGATCAACATCCTCGTCAACAACCCTCTGCATCAGAAAGGTTCATGAGCTACCAATGTGAACACATGAAACTGCACAAGTAGTCCCCATTTTGAGAAAATTGGTCCTCAATTCGGCTCACTGAATTACTGGATCATGTATACACAAGGGCTTTTTTTCCTTAAAAACTTTAATAAGGTTTCTTTGGCTTTTTTATTCCAACAAGTTCACAAATTCATTTACTTGAGCAAAAACCAAAATTCCCAGAGCTTTGGTAGAAGCATGGTTTTAAATATTCAGAGGAACAAGGAAGAGATAGTATAATTGAGCAACAAAATTTACTAATCAAAAAACAAAGGAAACTTATAATAATGAAAAGAATGAATGCAATATGACTAATGTACTGTTCGTGTTCACCTTCGCCCTCACTCCACAACACTCTGCATTGAAAAGAAAACTATCATATGAGCTGGCAGTATTTCAGACTTTAACAACCACGCATATCAACAGACGTAAGCATGGTCCAGATTTCCGGGAATTTGAACTTCAATCACGCTATATGAATTGAATAGTAATGTATATCTGCAGTGTATGTTTTTATATGCTAACCTTCCTTACCCAATTAGTCTATGTATATGCACAAATTCAATTACCATTTCAACCAGTGGTATGTCAAATCATTCAAACTTGCTAGACAATTCCACTTTATACGAGTGTTTATATTATTAATAAACGTGAGCATGATCCTTCAAAATAACTCATGTAATAGTTACCAACTCATTTAGATCTCTAAATAAATAATATACATATGGGGTCAAAAAAAAGCTCGAAGTGGTGGGAACTACTCTCATTAGGAGCGTGTGGGACTCAGATTTTGGGATTTGGAATTCCTTCCTTTGGTAGGTGAATTGGAAGGGGAGGGATGATTGTGATGTGGGATTTCAGAGTTGCATGAACAGAAAATGTGACTCTTGATTTGAGAGGGAAGGAAAGTTTCCCTAAAATTTCAGCGGTTGTATTTAGGATTACTTGTTCATCAAATTTGTTTATAGTTTTTGAAATTGAAAGACACAAGAATATCAGCAAAATCTCCTCATAGAACTGGGATTGAATTTATGGCCTACTATTTAATTGTCTTAAAAGACAATCAAATACATAAGCGAAGCCACTCAGTCTGAAACTGTACTCAGTAATTGGATAAGGGATCGAATACCCAGTTGATATGTCGATAGAATTTCAATGCACGCAAGGTTTACGTACACTATTCCATAGAAGTTTACATTAAAAGATATTTATAATGATCTGAAATATTTCTAAATTTGATTTAGCCATTAGTTTCGGTTGATAAAGTTATTAAATCATTTTCAAGAACATAACCACATAGAAGCATGCAATTTAAGGTGGTTAGAAAATGAATTGATGTAATAATGAAGCACGAGATGTGATTGGAAAATGAATATAGCATTAAAGAAATGAGAAAAAGGGTGGGAAGAGAACATACCCTTACTGGAAAAACCATCGTAATTAGAAGAGTAAAAGCAGCAAGGAGAATCTGGAGTAGAATTCTGAAATACGTGAAAACTCGCTGACAAATGGAACCATCTTCATTTCCTTGATGAAGTTCAGCTTCACCCTCATCATCCATAATCCTCTACATTGAATAGAAATTTTCAGTTGCCAAATTCATTCATTTACTCATGGAAAAGCCATGGTGTAAAAACTCCACAAGGACAAGGAACAAAATTATGGATATATACAAAATGAGAAACACAAGTAAGTAACTATCATAGCAGAATAATTTTATTTTTAAATTAATCAATTGACATCAATAAAATCAAATAAAATCATACCACTAGGACAGGAGCTAGTTGTTGTGACAAATAAATATATAATAGAATGCTTCGCCATTACCAATTCCAAATTGATGTAGTGAATAATTAGGCACATAGATGTGAATATTAGAAAAATATGCGTAAGAGAAATGAGAGGAGAAGGATATATATATATCCTTCCTGGAAAAACCATCTTTATTGGAACTGGAATTGGAAGAGGAGAGTAGGCAGAGAGAGAGAGAGAGAGAGAAAGAATTTAATTTTGCAAAAAGAATAGAAGTTAGTTTTTGTTGAATCACCCATTTCCATAGCAGCAACTCTACTATTACAACAGAGTGGAGGCACTACTGATGAGGACTAAAATGGAATAGGATTGTGAGAGGATAGGAATTTCTTTAAATGGAATAGGATTACAACAGAAGTAGAACTAGATGGAGGACTGAAATGAGAAAAAAGTTTCTTTAAATGGAATAGGAATATGCGAGGATAGGAATTTGCATTATTATTATTTATTGAAAGATAGAGTTAGCTTAACTCTGTGTGTGTGTGTCTTTCTTTCTACTTTTTTTTTTTTTTTTAATATAAGAAACCAAATATTATTAAATCATAAAAGAAGTGCAAACTCGGAGAGGACAAGATGTCCACCAACATACTTAGAGATCGAGAAAATGAAAATTATAAAGCCAAAAGAAAAACCACAGGGAACATCACACCCACCCAGAGCAGAATACGCTAGAAACCCTATTCAAAAATTAAAGCTCTACAATTGTGCTTGATGTCTTCCACTCTAATTTTGTGAAAGCCTTAGTGTTGGAAGAAGCCCACAGTGAAGCGACAAATTTGATTCTCTCCCTCAGCCACTCCTTTTCTTCTTCTTTTCCTTTGAAAGCTCTACAATTCCTTTCCATCCATAATAGCCAAAAGGATGCAGCTACAACACATCTCTACAGCTCCCTGCTCTTTGTTTTATCTCTGCTGCTATCGATTTCAAAGAGAAGAAGATCCATGCCATTTTTCGGAAGAGCCAATGTTAAGCTAAATTCTACACAAACTTTCTTTCTACTTCGAACCATCAAAGAATACAATACATAGAATCTGAATCTTTTTGAGAGATTAATTTGAATCTTTAGGAGTATCAACTAGTTTTGTGCATGTTTGTGTCATTAATGTATGTGGTAAGTAGTAAGTATGGAACCAGAAATGAAATCTAATGCCATTTTCTAGGAAACAAACATCAGAACCGGAATTGGAGCCTCCATGATTCTAATGTTTGGAATTAGGTCCCCAAGCCCACCCCATGTTGGAGACTATATAAGACAACCGTCAAAGGTCTATGAAAACACCACATACCAATAAATGCAGTCCTTTTTACATCTGCACAGATTCCAATATTCACCAAGCCAAAATACTTTTAAGAGTGGACTGTATATAAGCAATAATGAACTATAAAACTTATGTAAAATACTGCATTTACTGCCATACAAAGAATATGGAAGCACAAAAAAAAGAAACGTAATATTCATTAACAAACCTCCTCAGGAGTTTGCGCGGATGAGTTAACTCTAGCTGCTTCTATTATATCATCGTTGTCAACTATGGCTCTCTGTACAAAAGAGGCTCATAAGCTCGCAATATTGGAGACAGTATTGACAAAGTACATACAAAAAAGCTTCACAAGTTGTCAACATAATGGGGAATTGATAAAAGGAAAAAGGAAAGGTTTTTATTTTTGTGTCGTTTAAACATAAAATTTCATCAAACTTGTTTCTAGTTTTTGGAATTGAAAGCCGCAAGAATATAAGCTAGGTCTCCTCATAGAATTGGAACGAATATTTATGGAATACTATTAAATGTCTTAAAATCACTACCAAATACATAAGCTAAGCCGCTCAATACAAACATAAAAGTGGACCATTAGCAGCCCACCAAAAACAAACCAAAGCAGCCAATTGACAATGCTAACTAATTTACAATGAGCAACCAACCATGTAGATATTTGGATTTTAGATGGAATTCGAGCAGTAGTATCTTACGAGGTTTAAAATGTTGGTTGATCAGATTAACCAAAAGATAAAGATGTGTGGTAATTGAAGCATGAAACATTAATTAATGATAAAAAAGCAAAATTAGAGGAATTAATGAAACAGCAGTAATTATTAGAAGGAAGAAAAATAGAAAAAAGGAATTGGTTAAAACCTTGAATCGCTTGGGAATATAATCAAATTAAAACAGAATAATTATATTAAAGAATGAAAAATAATAGAAAGAAAGAATAGAGAATTCCGAGATGTAGAAAAGAAGAATAAATTATTAAAATAATTGAAGATAATAAAGATCAAATGGGCTCCTAAAAGAAAGAACAGACAGAAGATGATCGTTTCATACTGAAAAGGAAAGACATTCAAGAATTGTTAGAAGAAGAGTTGAGTACTGATATATATATATATATGTATACACACATGCCTATGAAATGGAGAATGAGGCTCGATGAGATACAGAGAGAAGGGAAATTTCTAAGGGTGGTTGCCCCAGTCTGTTAAAACTACGCCTATGATTTCTACATCAGATCTCTCAACAACCCTTCAAATATATAAATATATGTATATGTATACACACAAGCATATATAGATAGAGAAACCAAATATATATATTATTGTGAAGTAAGTGAGTTACCTTGAAATGCAGAGTTTGGTGTGATGGAATGAGATTGAAACGGAAACGGAAGAAGAGAAGATTGAAAGAAGAAGAAGAAGTTGAAGTAGTTAAAACGGGAAGAAGAAGAAGAAGAAGAAGAAGAAGAAGAAGCTGAAGGAGGTTTGGTGCAGGGAGTTATGAAGAAGAAGAAGAAGAAGAAGTAGAGATTTGGATTTGTTGTTGTCGTTGTTAATGAAGATACGATACACATAGACTTAACAGACATAGCCATAGCAGAAAGAGGAAGAAGAAGTTTACTATTACGGGTACTACGAACAGAAAATTTCTCTAATGAGAATGCCAATGCCATTACTCTAAATATTCAAATTTGCCTCTTTTTCTAGCACTTATTAATGTCTCTCTGTCTCTCTCTCTCGCGAGATATGGTAGTAGGACCCTCCCCTGACCAAGACTCCCACTCGTTGTTTCCCAAATTGGGTTTTTCTGTTTTCTTTTTCTTTCAATTCAATTCAATTCAGGCCTAATAAATGAAATAGGTCTAGAATTGAATTGAAGTTTTGATCACCATCCGTATAAGTTTTGATAAAGTATAAATAATGTAATCTCAACCCTCCCACTTCATAAAAATATTTTATTTACGGGGTTCCCAACAATTAGGTGGCATGACATTAATTTTGGACATTATTATTTACATTTTTAAATTTGTCACCAACACATCTTATAAAATTTAATTAAAAATATATTTTAACACTCTCTTATTTATCACAAACACTCTCTCTAGTTTTTGATATTACACGAGTGCTTAGCAATGCACTCTTTTTATTTATGCTGAGTTTATGTGAGTGTACTTACATCTTATTTAACAAACTTTATTTGGAACACTTCAGCACTCTACTACTTTATGTTAGGTGTATTCTAACCATCAAACTCACCCTAAATGAGCCAAATATATGTGATTGTACTCGCCTCTTATTAGATGAGCCTTATGGAGTGGTAGTGATAATAAATTTATCTTCAGAAATATTTATAACAAAGGAGGTATTTGTAACAAATATAAAAAGTGTAAATAACATCGCCCTTAATTTATGAGGTATCAAGTTTAGCCAAACCCTTGGTTCCAAATCTTGTATTTAATCATTAATAGATCTCTCTGTTTCTTTAATTTGTTTAAATTTTAGGTTATTGAGAGAAAGAGATTAGAGAATCTATTAAACCTGTCAACGTGTTGGGTTGTAACGAATTTATGTAAATTTTGCCACCACCCGAACACAATCCGATAGTACCCATTAAGGAGATAATTTAAAAAAATATATATATTTTTTTCCAATAGAATAAGATGAGCAAATAACTAAAATTACTAAAAAAGTAGGGATACATATCTATACATATTAAAATAAGTACAAATCATCTGTTCATTTAATAAACATTAGTTTTATTAAAAAAAATTAATAATTAGCAGGTCTAACAGGAATTGGTTAAACTGGTTAATCTGATAACAATCCGAATTCTTTAAGAATCCATCTATTAACTTATAATTTTGTGTCAATTCATATCATATTATCATGTAACGTATGTTTCTGCTAGGTCTAAAATCTATTTGGCTATATTATACGTCGCCATTTCTTCCGATAGAGCTTTCCCGAAGCTAAACGACCATGCTGAGCCAAGTCAGGCCCAAAGCTAAACAAGAGAAAATGAAAATGTACGATTTGCATTTTGAGGCTTGCCCAAAGACCCCCATAGGCTGATCTAATATACTCTTAAAGACCATTTTTCACCGGGCTTATCAAAAGGTAAGTTTAGCTAATTTGATTTCGTTTAATAATAATATAGAAGATAGTAGTAAAAATAATTGACTTTTATGAAAAGATAAAAATTAAATTGAGTGATTACTCATCTCATTCTTATTTTTATGAGTAGACGTCCTCTATCTTTCTTTATATTTCATAAAAAAAAAAAAATCTTTCTCACTATCAAAAAATAAATTCCACGAAATAAATAAAAAGTAAGAGACATATAACTTAACTTATTTTCTTACTTTTCACAAAAATTAATTATTTTTGCTATCATTTTATGTAGGGGACAAAAATTAAAGAGTAGTGTTATTGCCAAAGCAATAATACTTACGGTCATTTGGGTTTTAAGTACTGTTAATTTGCAGAAATTGGGCTTTGGGGACCAAAGTTTCTGAATATAGTGCTTTGGGTACCATTTTTCACCTTTATGTTAGTTAACCGAAGTCGACTGTTAACTCTGTCCAAATAATGAGACAAATTTCCTAAAATGCCTTCACTTACACCCTCTAACCATAAAATCGATCAAAATAATCCATCAAAAGATATTTCTATAAAAAGAAGATAAAGAGAGAGGGCGAATCAAACCCTAATACAATCAAACGAACCTTAAACCTTAATCATACTGCACCAAATCGACTGAAGAATAGAGAGGGAAGTTGTGTACACACGTAAACCCTAGATTAAAGCGTCGATTCTTCTGCCATCGCATGTTCAGATGCCCACAGGATAGTACCGTTCGTAGAATCATAAGAAAAAGAAAGAGTAACTGAATTAGCTGAAGTGGAAGACTCGGATGCTTTAAAAAATTCATAGTCTGACTTGTACTTGTCAGGGATAACAGTACAAAGGATTACTTGAAATGCGATTATTATGACCACGAAGCCAAGGTTACATATACTAGGCAGAGACCTAATATAGAATCCTGCGATGTAAAAGAAAAGAAAGAAAGAAACTAGAAAGAAATAAATAGAACCGTTAACCTTCCCCGGCAATGGCGCCAGAAATAGCTTGACAACGAGCAAAAAGTGTAAAGTATTACACCCAAGTGTAGGCGGTCAAGTTATAGTGTACTTGACAAAGTCGAAAGTCGAACCACAGGGAAGGTACGGAATCTATTTCTTCTAGGAATCTCTCTCAGAGGAAATAAAGGTAAAGAAAATAAAAGATGATTGAAATGGAGAATAAGGAAGGAAATGAAATTAAATTGAACTACTAACTAATTAAGCTAAAGGCAAATATAAACCTAGGGTGCAAAAGTAAAGAGAATCCACAAGCGCAAGTTATTTACCTCAAAGACTTCCTAAATGCACTAAGGGAACATACAAATAAACTAAAAATAAATAAACTAAATAAAACAACGCACTAACTAAATAAATCAGAATATTAAATGAACTTAAATCAATTTGAAATAAACGTTAGGGGTATCCATAATTAAGGAGTATGAAACTAGTCTAATCAAGTAATCCAAATCTAAGTTTAAACAAGATTTTTCTCTAAAGTTCAGCTCCTAAAATCTCTAACCATCCAATTATATTGCTACTATAAGTATATGATAACTCATGCTTGACAAAGACTAGACTAGTTTTAAGCAATATAATACGACAGTGAAACTTTTGACTTTCAAAAAGTGTAATTTAGAACCTAGTATTGCTAGTTCATGACAAAAATAATCCAAGTTTATTAAAATTCTCAAAAATCATTAGCTTAACGCTCCTATAAGGTTTGAATAAGTTTGAATATGATTCAAAGCAAATCCGTATTAAAAAGAATGCCAAAAGTAAAAACAAGCATTTTTTCGACACTTACGTGAATAAATACCAAAACAGCACCAACTACGCCAATTCACTTAAGAAACTAACACAAATAATTAGAGGATAAAGGCCATCCTCAAATCAGGCATGTTAGGATTTTGATACAAAAATTCGCGAATCAACGTTTTATGGTTGTTAATCAAATAAAACTTTCGAGCTAACTTATGAAAACATGTTTTTAATGCATGCAAAGATAATAAAATACTCATACATTCAATAGGTGATCTATAACCAATGAAAAAATCAGATTCAAACCTAAATTGAATTACATTCAAGAGTTGATCACACATCTTTTATTACAGACCCCTAACAAACGATTTAGCTAGCCTTAATCAAACCAAACAAGATTATAAATCATGGAAAATATTAAAAAAATATACCTAATAATGTAAAAAATCATATTTAAAAACTTTTGACCTTGAAATTTCGCAATTTTGATTTAAAACGAAGATTTTGTGGCTAAAACAATAAACAAACGCAAAACCGACAAAAGCTAAGCAAAATCGATTAAATCCTTAAAAATTTTGAAAAATTATATTATTAATGATGAACAATGAATCATACATGAATAGCATGGAATAATGATAAACTATTTGAATATAAAGCGAGAATCAAGCATAAATCGACGAAAAATCAAAAAACCGACAAAACAGACTTATAAACCCTAGAACTAGCCCCAAAAATGAGGGTTTAAGGTTGATTCTAGAATATATATGATCTTAAACATCTAATCTATGAATGGCAAAGAAAACGAACAATCAAAAGTAATTAAATTGAAATATAAAGAAAAACTAGGGTTTACCTGGCACGCGATTGAAACTGAATTGATTGATGAATTAATGTTAAATACATTAATGTTCCAGCCTATAAATATCATAAATAAACTAATCTAACAATTATTTTAAAAAAAGAAAAGAAAAATCACTCAAAATTTGATCGTCAAATAAGCCCCAAAACTCCCAAGAAAGTTACAGTACTCTCTACATCTCTGTTAATCGATTCTAAATTGTGATGTACCCTAAAATATAAGATATATGACTTTTTATATGGTACACAAGTGTCTCTAATCGTGGGTTGAATAATTCTTGAAAAAACGGGTCGAAAATAGTTAAAAACCGAAAACAGGCCAAAAAAATAAAGTGGGGATCGATCTTGGTGTGGTGATCAATCCTCATATGGGAATCGATCCTCATATATATATATTTTTTTTCTTTTTCTTTTGGCTGCTTCTTCTTTTACTCATAATTTTTTGCTTCGAACTCCGATTGACGCACCATTTTCGCCTTTGTATAGGTATTTCAAAGCTCTACAGCTTCTATGTCTGGAGATTTCTTCAAATTCTCAATGTAGAAAAACTTTGATCAGTTACAAGTTCGGGCTTTTTTCGGCAATTCTTGGTTTTACTCGGAAACGTTTAGAATTGATTCAATTGAGCTTCTTTTCTCTTGGGATCACTCTTGGACATTTGAATTCACTTCATTTATGCTTGGAGCCTTGCTATTCGCCTCTTGCTAGCGTTTTGGGTGTAATTTGCTGAGTTTTTCTCGCCTCGAGCCCCGGAATGGATATTGACTTCTTCTTCGAGAGCTCTTCTTGCATTTTTCAGCATTCAATCTTCTTTCTTGCATCCAACCTCAATTGCTTAACCACTTTAGGCCTAAAAAATGGCTTTGTATCACATAAATACAATGCAGCGCCTTATTTTCATGCTTAAACTGAATTTACATGCAATTTTCGGTTTTAAATAATAATTAGAAGCTAATTGAACCTTATTTAAGGGATTAAAAATGCAATTTCTGGTCTCAATCACAAAAAGATCAAATTCTTCTTCAAATTATGAACATACATGACAACACCAAGAGTACGTACGTACCACCATGTCGTCCACCTTTAGCCGAATCATACCAATTCCCATCATTATACAAGCATTATTATTACCCATTAAAATGTTACCCCATCAATATCGGTAAAGGTATGTAACAAATCACGGTTTAGGAAAATGTGATACAAACATTCGCTATCTAAGATCCACTTGCTCCAATAACCCGTAGAGTCACAACCGATATACTTTCAAAATTCTCTTGTTTTTATGTCGTTATCGCTTTTGCATTCTCTAGTGCACATTTATTTTCTCCACCATCATTGGACACTCCCGACACATGTGTCTAGATTTCTTGCACTTATAACAAATTATCTTACTCTTGTTAGTTGGTGGTGAAAAATTCGAGGATCGTTTTGCCTAGGTTGATTTTAGGGTTTTTATCAAAAATAATTTAAAGTTTGGTAAGCGGAATTAAAACTCTAGATTTAATTAATTTTACTGTCGAAACCTGTGTTGTGTTGTTTAATAATTATATCAAGCAATCACACAACCTAGGAATTTACGAGGTATCCTTACTTGCGTAGGACTAATCATCGGGACTAACCGACAGTACTTCACTAAGATCAAAACGGAATTACAGACTCGATGACTTACAAAAATTACTTCCTCACAATTTATGCAACAGTCCTGTCAATTCCTTGAACATAGAATCCAACCACAACTGGCTTGGCGCAGCGCTTCCCCCTTTTCCGGCTTATCCGTTACCTCCTTCCACTTACTTGATCACAATCTTTCACCACCGTTTGCTATCTCCCTTATCGCATGTTGGCCACTTTGCTCACCCCGTCCCCAATCGCAACCGAAGACACTCCTGTAAGACAGTGAACGTTTAAAACCCTAATTCTTAAAATTAAAGAACAATATGATCTCCTATGACATGTAAACAAAACCTAGGTGGTATTTTAAAACTCTCAAAAATTGATTCTAGTGTTTGAATATTTTTTGTCTCAAAAAGCTCTCTAGAATCATGTATTTTTTACCCAAACCAATGGTTATATTTATAAAAAAAAATATAGAGTTAAAGTCTTTTTTAAAATAAAATAAAAATATTAAAAAAAAATTTGCAATAAAAATCGTGCCCCAGAAGATTAGTGCCGGACCAGTACAAAAGGAGAGTTGTGTACCAGTAAAAAAACTTGGAAAATAATTCCTTCACCAAAATTTCCTGCCAGACCGGGACACATTAGTAAATTGTGTACCAATGTGTCCCGGTCCACCTTTCAATTTATGCACTGCTGTTCCTTTTCATTATTACACGTGGAGCTTTTCCTTTGGAGACAAGTAAATGGGCTTTGGCCCATTAAGGAATTTGCTAGCGATGCATTAAAATGGATGTGCACGAGAGTTTTAAAAAAACTTTGACCGTTTGACTTTTAAAAGTTTCTTTTTCCTTTTTATTATTTTATAAAAAAAATTATTTTTATTTTTTTTTTACTTTTATTTTACCATATTAAATCCGTTTAAACATTAATTTGACTCAAATTTCATAGACAACTTTATGAAACATGTTAGACATGAAAAAAATAAATTTCTTTAGTAATTTATGTCAATTGGGCTTTTTCGGATTACGATAAAACTAGGTAAAAATATTAAAATATAGATTTGACTCAAAAGACTTTTAAATATGAATTTTAAGCTTAACCATCACCTATATTTTGAATTAACCCATACACTCAACTTACCTTAGGTTTTAAATTGTGTGCGGTGCATCCAATAAGTTCGATGAGCTTTCGTTAATTATTGCATCTTCAAATCTTTAATTCGACTCAAACAATTACAACGAAAAAAGTGTTTTTGGAATCAGAATCAAGCTTACTAAAAATATAAACCTAACAATCTCTTCCTTTGGCTTTTCCGATAATAAAACACATACAGCTAATACAGACGCTTTCGACGTGGTATCTATAACATCTCATTGCAGACTCTAAGTCGAATTAGTTCACAACAACAAGACTCAAAGACATACCTAACTCTAAGTCTCAATGTCGACTGCAACACTTCACAAGGCAAAAGAGTGAGCTGAAAAATCTATCTGTTATTCCTGAAACCCTAAAGCTCAACAAACACTCAGTGAAGTATGGGCGTAAAGAGATACAATAATCAAATAAGCAAAAAAATTATATATCTCTCTATCTCTCCCCCTCAAAACATTCATATTTTACTACTCCCCCTCACATGAGCATTTTTTCCCTTCATCTCTCCCGCTTTTTGTTATAGGCATATACAAAGAATGAGCATGGATAGTAGCAAAGTATAAAAAAAAAACAAGAATTATGCAAAGCAAGTAACATCAATTAGCACCAATTGCATATCATGTTCAAGCAAACAAATTATAGTTAGCAAATATATCCACTAATCTCAAAACCTTCTAGCTAAGATTTCAAGAAACCGTTTTCACCAATTCCCAACTTTTTCATGGATTTGGTTTGAAGTTTCGAGAGCAAAATTGCCCCCAAAAAAATATATTTTAGCATAAATACTCGACATGCATTGCTATGTAACATGTATCAAATTTGAAATATATCAATTAAGCTTTAAAACATGTGATTTTCATTAATATGATACATGTACTATGCATATAACAATTCATCAATAATTCAATATATATACGCTAAGTAAAAAAAAGTACAAGTATATATCACATTGTGCTATAAATATGGATCATACAAAGCGCTATCAAGTAATTATGAGTTTTAAAATACTCGCGCATCTATATACAAGAGAATTTAGAAAGCCTCTAAGCCATTATTTTTTAACTAATTTCTTTTCTCCCTTAGAAGCAATCTTTTTTTTTCTCTTTTCTCAAAAATATTCAATTTTGCATTTAAACTTGTGATGTTTTTGTGCAAGCATCTTCTTCCTTTTTTTTATGGAGGCTTTCACCCTTAGTGGAGGCCAGCTATTTCCTTTTTGGTAGCTTTCGGTTATCCTTTCACTATGGTAGCCATTTTTCATTCCCTCTACATTTTTTTTTCACATGCTTGTCTTTTACTTATTCGCTCAAAACTATGTCACCAAAATCTCACTGCATTAATCACAATGGTTTTTGTAGACTCTCTGTCCCTAAATAAATAGTATATGGGAGCTTATGAAGTTTAAAATAAAAAGCAAGAGTCTAACCCAAGTGATTATTCAACGTTCATCAATGTAGATCGTCAAGTGTAGTGTGTGGGATATATATACAAAAATTCTTATGTGATTGAAATAACATGCTACTGGTTACTGAATTATCAAAGCAATATGCACACATATCTCCAAATTAAGCAATTAATTATGAAAATCTAGAGATATCCAGAATATAATACAGTCACAATCACATGCATGTAAGTAATGAATTTTTCAAGGAATTCAGGCAATATCGCAATCGAAATTTCAAAACTAAAATCCACTTTGCTTCGGTACCTACGCAAGGAGCTAAAATAGACCGAAGTAACAAACTCACCTAGCATAGCCATCTATCCAACCAATTACATGCTAGGCAGACTCCTATCACCAAAGTAGGTATGATGATCCCTTTCGGGACTCAAACTTTCTTAATCCGTGGAGTCCTATATTTCTTGTGTCCCTCATTATCCAAAACCCTAACCTTTTTATTTTTCTTCTTTTTCCCTCTTGGTTTAGGTTTCAGCCTACAAATTGGAACACTATTCGGCATTTGATTCAAAGCTTGCTGACAAAATTCTCTTAAGTGACTTCTCGTCTCGCAATACTTACACCAAAAGGGTTGTGGAAGTATGTGCTTGTACACATAAAAAGGTATCACTTAATCTTCAAGAACTTCCAAATGGAAAACTTTTTAAAAAATTGGTTTTTGAGTAAAAACTCTTTTTCCTATTTAGACGTTCTTGGTTTTCTTTGAAGTTTGAGGAGTTCTATCAGTGAAATTTTTTGACTTTGAAGAACTAGTACCCTTGAAACTTGAATTTTAGGAAGTGGCCTTCACAAAAACGGTCTTGGTTTGCTTTTTAGCATCAAATTTTGAAAATCCAAGTCCTTCTTTGTTATTTTCACTCTTTTGATTTGAAAGCATATATTCAAGTTTTTTAGAATTAATTTCTAACCCAACTTTGAGAATTAAAGCATTTTTAAGTTGTCGAGCTAGATCGCAAACGCATTTTTCTACTCGTTTGATTTTATCCTTATACTTTAAATTTGCCTTTTTTAAAGAACGAATTAGACCAAGACAATTTTCGTTATCGTTTTCAAGTTGTCTAATTTTCTTTAAAAATTCGGTCTTCTCGGCCTTTGAATTTGCAAAATTTGCTTTGTCCTTTTTCAAATCAATAATCTCATTTTCAAAAAAATTATTTTTAGATGTAAGTTTTGAATTTTCTACAAAAAGTTTTTGACATTCTAGTAAAAGAGCGTTATAGGCCAATTGAAGATCCGTAAAGTCTTCCTCGTTATCAGAAAGAGAATTCTTGAAAATCTCTTGATTCACATCTTATAAGGAAACTTTTGCGGCAAAAGCTAAATTATCATGAGATTCCTTTTGAGTGTCTGGATTTTTCTCATCATCACTAAGCGTGACATGCATTCCCTTTTTGCCAAGCTCTTTCTCTAATCTCCTAATCCTAGTAGGGCATTCAAAAGCTTTATGACATCTAGCTTGAGACTCAAAGCAATTCTCACTCGATTAGGATTTATTCTCATAATTTCCTTTCCCTAAATTCCCAAAATTTTGACCACCATTGCCCAATTTCTGATTTTGCTTCATGAATTTATTGAAATTTCGTGCAAAATTAAATATCTTTTGAAAATCAGATATAAAACATTCATTAGATTTAGCTATGTTTCCATTTTTTGCTTTAAATGCAATGGTTTGATCTACCTTGTCTTTTTGAATCTTCTATTTTGAAAGCCAATTAATTCGTTTTTCGTTAAAGAATCCAAATCCTTACTTTCTTCAATAGCAGTAATTTTTGGGAGGAACCTATTAGGTAAAGATCGTATGATTTTCTTTACAACGGGGGTTCATAAATTATTTCGCCAAGGTTGTAAAGAGAATTTATTATGTCTTTGAGCTTACTATGAAAAATATTTAATGACTTTATAGTTTCAAAATCTGTCATGAGCCTTTAAATTTTGAAACTTTTCACAGTTGTGGTTCCTTTAAAAATTACGGTTAAAATATCCAATGGCATGTTTGGAAGTGGTACAATTTGAACTCTTTTTAAATTCTTCCTCAGAAACATGAGCCATGATAACATTTAGATCTTGAGAATTAAACTTAGCTGCTTCTAATTCCTTAACAGTCCATCAGGCTACAGGTTTATGTCCAGTGTTCCCATCTTTAGTTTATATGGGTATAGTATAACCATCTAAAACAGTTTGCCAAATTCGCTTGTCTAAAGATTGTAAATAAATAGTCATGCGAATTTTTCAATAGTTATAATTAAACCCATTAAGCGTATGAACCTTGGACTTAGACGAATCAATTTTGGTAGCCATGGAAAAAAAAATAAGTTTCCTCAATAATATGTGTTGACTGGGCTTTTTCGGATCACGATAAAACTAGGTAAAAATACTAAACAATAGATTTAACTCAAAAGACTTTTAAATAAGAATTTTAAGCTTACCCACCACCTATATTTTGAATCAAACCATATACTTAACTTACCTTAGGTCCTAAATTGTGTGCGGTGCATCCGGAAAGTTCGGCAAGCTTCCGTTAATTATTGCGTCTTCAAATCTTTAATTCGACTCAAACAATTACAATGAAAAAAGTGTTCTTGGCATCGGAATCAAGCCAACTAAAAATATAAACCTAACAGTCGGTCTCTGAGATTTTGGCAGTGACTTTTTCCAATTTTTTGCTTCTTCTTATCGCTTATCCCCCTAATGAATAGCGCATCCAAGTTAGATCATTCCTCCCCTTCAAGCGTTTTTCATTAGCCAAGATGGCCGACAATATTAAATCGAAGGTCACATATTTCTTCCCATGTATAAATATGGTGGTTAAAGGATCATAGGATTCCAGGAGTGAATTAAGAAGCATAATTACCTTGTCCTCATCATCAATCTGGATGTGCAAGCCCTGCAAATATAAGATTATCTTGTTGAACCCATCGAGTTGTTCGTTCATGGATGTAGCCCTTGAAAATTCATATCAAAATAGATTATTTTTCAAGTATAGACAATTCTCTATACTATTCATCATATACTGATTCTCGAGCTTGTTCCAAATTACCGAGGCAGATGTTTCACGCATCACAAAGTACATCATGTTTGGAGTAAGGTGTAAACAAATTGTACTGCATGTTTGTTTATCGTACTCAGCCAAATTCGGGCCAGACCATTCATCGGGCTTAGATTTATTCGTCGACAACGCTCTGTGCAAATCCTATTGGAAAAATATGTCGAACATATAGCACTGTCACGTTGCAAAACCCGTCTTCTTCCCGTCAAATATCTCTATATTGAATTTAACCGCGGCTGTCACCTTAGGAGCATATCCCCCCTTCAAAGGTGGCTTATCCGCTGCCTTGTCACCCGCGTCCAAAATATTAATAATAGACATCTTTAACCATCATACAATTATCCTAAAGAATGAACCTTCATCTGATACCAAATTGTTGTTTCAAGATACCGTTAGAACAAGCCATAGCGTAAGCGTAAAACTGACCGGACAATTATGCGTACAATAATTAAATAAACAAGCACCATTAATATATTCAAGTAATACAAAAAACAAAGTATTAAGGAAAAAAAAAAACTAACCAAGCACACAAGCAATTAGAAGATATCGGCAAAACTGCCACTGATCCACCGGATGATACCAAATTGTTACGCTCTCTCTGTTTCTCTCTCATCTCTCACTCAACCTCTTCACCCTCAACCTCTCTCACTATTTGACAGAGGTGCACGTGCGTTTCTTAAATTATATATATAAATGGAAAGATAAACCAAAAATCTTAGTTGTTCCTTCAATTTTACATACATATAATATAGATTTATTTAGGTTCCTTCCATTGTAAATACAAGTGGTTGTTCTTTATAATAGTTCCTTCATTTTAGATATAAGCAATTGTATTTCAATGTTATGAATCTGTCACTTAGGTTCTTTCAATTTATATACAAATGGGTTGTTCTTCAATTTTAAATATAAATTAATTTGTAACCCTGCGCGATGCATATGCCCTTCATAATTATTATTATACTAACATTTATGACATATATATATATATATATATATAAGAGAGTTGTTGACTAATTGAATGAGCAAAAAAAGAAAGCGTCATTAATTCTGGCATTAAGAGGAGATATTAATAGGATTTCATAAAATAGATTGCGTACAGTTTCTTTCAAAGAGAGAGGAGAGGGGTGGGGGGGAGGGGGATAAGAAGAGGAGAAATAAAATCACTATTGCATGATTTTAAAAGAAATATATGTTGATAAACAATGAGAGAGAAAATAACTATCATGTTGGATTTACTGCTTTTCTTTTTATGAAATAATAATTTTTAAAAAGTGTTATTAATTATCAATCGGTCACCAAAATTTTCACTATTGGGTTAGTTTACCAGTTGGCTTTAATAGCATAAAATAACTTTTTGTTCATTTCAATGACATAATAATAAAATGGGCTCTTTAATTAATATAAAAATTCAAATTCAAATGAGTGATTTTCTTTCAGATGCCCAAACCATCCCTCTGCTTAGAAATTTTAAAAAGAGAAATAGATTATTTATGCACTCATGCATTGAATATGTATATATGCTATATATATAGTAGATAACGATATTATATATACTCATTTATGGATCATGATACATGCATACATATATGCATATCCATACGAACATGACATTGTGACCTATTCATTTTATTTCTTCAATATATAAATATATACATATATACATATGTGATATTCATGCATGCAAAGAAATGGAGAATGATATTGGGAGAAAGTCGGGAGAGAAATGACATTACGTACTACCGTAGTAAATTATGTGCAAGTGCATGCAGTGGTGAAGACAGGATTTTGACTAAGTGCAGGTAAAATTTAAAGCACATTAAATCATATTTAAAACCTTAAAATTTTAACGCAAATATAATAGTATTAATAATAATTGTTCATACAACCCAAATAGCAAATGCAAACAATTATGATAAATTACAATAATATTCTAAGTTTTTTCATATTTTGAAAGTATTGCTCCTCTCTGTCAGTGTTATTAAAATTTTCTTGTTCAATGTATTGTTGGAAACGTAGTGATTTTTTGCTATTTTTAGAGCAATTTTATTTAAAACTGAATGATCGATTTTGAAAGATTATTATGGATTCGTGTTCTGCTCCGAGAGTGCATCAAAGTGGTATACTTATTTGCTCAAAATGGATATCGGGTGAATGAGAAATTATCACCGAAAGTGAGCCATATATTTGAAATGAAAAATGGAGAGTTTAAGAATTGGAATTCTTCTATCGCACATTGAAACTTTCTGAAAAAATTTGTGGTTTTGTAAGGCATTACACCTTATGAGCTTGTAAAGCTTCAAACCCAAGGTCCTTACCTTGTATACACAAGCGCAAGGGGTGCAAATCACGGATCAAATTTGACTTGGGCACATGCTTGGTTTGTGTGCGTCTGAACTTGCGGACATGAATGTCGAACTGAAAAAGGCCAGCTGGGCGGAGCCTAGTTTTGTAACTGATTTGTTTTCAAAGGTTTCAAATAGCCCCTTACAGTTAAGTACCTTCAAATTTATTTTTCTGCATATAAGTCCTATATATATATTTTTTCTAAAATATACCCCATATATGGTAAAAAAAAATAATTCAAAACCAACTGGGAGCGCTTGCCCCCACCTGCCCCTACACCCCTTTCTCCCCTGGGTGGGTGTGTAGATGTTGAGCCGGTAGTTGATTGTGTCGAATATATGAATTAAAGAGACATATGAGAGTAAGAAATGGAAGTTACAAAGTTATGCGGCTTTTTTATGGTGAAAAACAAAAAATGGTTAACGGTTTTTTTTTAACAGGCAGTTGTAGTTTTAAATTGGAAAGATAAATAAAAATAAGGTGGAGTTCTAATTTTATAAAGGTGATAACCATTTTTTGTTTTGCGATGGTAGAAAGAGAAGGGAATGCCATTTAATTTGTAGAGAGAGAGAGAGAGAGAGAGAGAGAGCACTTGGCACAGAGAAAGGTGATAAATGGCGTGAGATACTAAATTTTTTCTATTATTATATATATTAGTTATATGATATGATTGGTTGTTCTTCAGTTTTATATACAAATATGTTGTTATTGTATTTAACTGGACAATTTCAGTTTCATCGAAATACAAGCTGTAACTGAACCGAATTTTCGGTACCGAAAATTTGATAATTGTATTATTCTCGGTTCGGAATCAATTTGTGTAATGGAACTTCCGAAATCGGTTTGGTTCGGTTTGGTAATTATAGGTTGATTCCAGCCCTGGTAAGTACCTTGAAGTATAAAATATTTTACGTAAGCCCTGAATTATTATTTTTATCAAAACTTACCCTATATATAGTAAAATTTTTCAAAAATTAAGGTGCCGCCCTGCTACCCCAGCGTACACTCTGATTTTTTTTTTCTTTTGGACAAATACAATCGGCAACTACAATTATTAATATCTAGTGTATATATGATACATTACCTCCAAAATCAAAGGGAAAAAAAAAGAAGGAACAAAGAATAAAGAGATCGTAACAAAAATCCTTGATCAGCAAAGTCTTCCTGCCATGCAGCTCTCTTCAATAAACTTTCTTTCTTATTTAGACCCTAATAATTTTGGCCTAAGTGAAAGTATAATCTATGCAAAACTTTTGCTTTCTTCAATTCTTGGAATTTAAGATAAAAGAATAAACTACTGGGGACATTTCTGACTATCCCCTTTGAAATCACCGCGGCCGCTATATATCTGAAGCTTTCTCGGTCATCTTGTGTTGCCGTATTGCTTAGTAGTTTGTCCCTCAAGGCGAAAACACACTATTCAACAGTTCTTATCCTCCTTTCTCTTGTGCTTAGAACGTGAAAATATAAAGGTTTCATAGCTCGAAAGTCGTGAGGGATATGTGAGGTTTAGGTTTTATTTGCTGCCATAGATGATCTAGCCAGTATTGCGGTCTAAGAGGTGGCTTGTTGTCAGGGGCGGAGCCATGTAGGGACCAAGCAATTTTTACAGAGTATTTGTGACTCTGTGTGACAGCAGGAAAATGAAGGGTCGCTTGCGTAATTAAATTAAAGGGTCACTTGTGTAATTAAAGAGGTTCAGTAGGTCACGCGGACGAGGGGTGCATGTGCAATGGATTGTATAAATTCGGAGGACAGGTTTTGTAAATAAATCTTGGCACGGTGCATAATTAGAAAGGCCGGCCATTTATTATCTTTTTTGTTTACTCCTCTTTCCTCATTCCATTTTTGTTCTATATTTGTTTCGCCTCTTTTTTGCACTTCGCACTTTGCACTTTGCACTCCGCACTCTACACTTTGTTTTGTGGCTTTTAGCCTCTTAGGTTAGATTTATTTCTTATAATCTTATATTCTATAATTTTTTTTATTTTGAATATTAAGATTTAAGTGTTTTAATATTGATTTGCTTCTTAGATTGTTAAATATTGACATTAAATTTGATTATTGAGATTGATTTGCTTATTAGATTGTTATTTGATAAATTAATATTGAGATTAATGTATGTGTTTGTTGGTTATAGTAGGAACGTTGAATATTGAGTTGATAAATATATTTTAAAATATATAATTAATTTTAGTATATTATTTTTAATTTTTCAGAAACAGACTGGAGAAACATTTTAGTAAAGTAGGAGTAAATTCTACTTCTCGAAATATTGGTTCGAGTTCTACTCTAAATGTTGAATCCACATTTTCAAATGTCGATTCCACTTCGTCAAATATATGTACCTTCGTTCCGAATGTTGATTCTACTACTCCAAATAGTATATATAAAAATTTTTATTGTGTTATTAGTTTGGCTCTCCTGAACAAAATTTCTGACTCCACCTCTGGTTGTTGTTCAGCATAATTATATTGCTGTTTTAAAGTCAACATGGGTAAATTAATTGCAGGCAAAGTTATTGTTGTGTCCCTATTTTATTGCATAAATGGAGAAAATTTTACTTAGATAAATATGTATTTAGCTTAGGGAGAAGATTTTAGTTAGAGAATTAAATATTGTCATGAATAGCTTAGAATAGCACACATATTATAATGAACGGATTTGAATTGCTCAGAATTCAATTCCATGCATATTGCCATCATTTTTTTGTTATTGAATTTTGGTGGATGTTAGCGATGAAATTATTTGTCACCGAATATTCATCTTTCATAGGATATTTATTGTGGGGTGAGTTTACATGTTTTCAGAAAAATCAGTGGGTAAAAACTAAAGTGAATTGAGAAGCTCAATTTGGTAAGTGCATTTAGAATCATCCCTCCTATATTCGGCTCACCAATTTATTTCACTATTAGCAATATTTTGATTAAGAAAGTATTTTATTTTGGCATTACTAATTTTATCTTTGACTCTTCTTGTGTTTAACATTTTTTTTCTTTTTGTTGCTTTTCGTTCAAAGAAGCAACGGAAGATAAAAACCTATTATTGACTTCAAATATTTCATTTGGAAATGATTTTTTTTGAATAGAGATATGTTTGCATCTAATCTATCATAATCCTACCAATGCACATTTTTGTAAAGTAAATAAAATTACTATTTTACAGTAGTCGTCGGCTACACATTACCAACTAATAGTTATGAACTCGGTTACCTGTTACTGAATCATGTTACACAACTTAGTCGTCTGTAACACAATAGTTATGACAATCAATTATCTAATGATATTCCTGGAGGTTGCCGAATAATTTTGAAGTAATTCGGTACTCTGTTACTAAATATATAATTTGGTTCTTTTATTTTTAAGTTGGGTGTCCCTTATATGGGATATGCCCTTATTAACATAGTCAGAAAATGTAGTGTTAAAGATAATATGAAATTAGGATTACATAAGAAGGACGTATATAATATAGCCGATTATAGAAATATAGTATAGTATGAACCCTTTATTCGTCTCATTAATTATACCTACCTTAAGTTTTTTATTAATTTTTTGTTAGAAGGAAAAAGTTCAATCCATGCAAATTAAAGCGAAGGACCACCTCTTCTACAGGCCCATATACATATATATACACACACTGGGGCGGACCCCCAGAATTTTTTGATGGAGTGAATTGAATTAACGCAAAATCTCATGATTATTTTTTAAGTAAAAAGTTTATGTTTATAGTGGAAGAAGTTTTCAAAATTTTAAACAAAAATAATATAGTTAAATGTAATTCTATTTTATGGAAGAAAATTAGTGATCGTAATTTATAATTAAATATGATAGACTACATATTTGTTTGTTGAAATAAAATGGATACTTAATTTAAAAGATGGAAGAGATTAGAGTTAATCTGAAAGTGTGTGTGGGAAAGTATTTTTTCAAAGAACAAAAAAAATGAATAAGGATTTCATCTTAGGTGGGGGCATATTATATTACAAATAATATTTTTTAGTTTAAAATTAGGAGTCATTTTTTTTTAAAATGTCAATAAAAATAGGAGTTTCAATGCATGTCTCAAATTAAAATTTTAGTTTTCCTTTTAAATATATAATTATTATACTAAATTTCTTGATACTAAAAAAATTATGTTCTTTACTATTCATTAATTTTAAAAAAATTATTTCTTAAGAAAATGAAAAAATTAAAATAAATTCCTGAGCATTCACAAAAAGGTTAAATAAATTGAAAATTAAATTAATTTACATACATATGTGTGTATGTGTGTATATATATATATATTATGAGAGAGAGAGAGACGCTTCAATTTATTTGGTTTTTCTTATTATTATTTCTTGTATCGTAGTGTGGACCAGCTAGTTCATAAATTTTTCCCTTTTCAACAAATTTTGAGGAAGATGGACCAAGTTGACTGTGGGCTAATTAAACTAAGGGATTTTTTGGCCTATTAACTTTTTTCTATATAATTAGTTGGCAATTTTTTCTTGGATCATGTTAACGTGAGCAGAGCACACGTTAAGTATCAATTTTTGAAAATAATTAACTTCCAATATAAATTAAATATGACACAAAATCTCATATAAGATTTTATTATTTTTCATTTATAATAAATTTAACATATGACATAAGGGTCCAAGTTATCATTTTTCTTTTTTCTTTTGGGCTGGGCTGGAGCCCTCTGTCCCAGGCACACATGACTACTGGCGGGAATTTCTTACTCTAGCACCTAAAATAACTACAAGTTTCTATGTTAATTCACGCACAGTTATTTGAACTACTACTCTCTCAATGTATATATATACACACACCTCCATTCTCTGAATTTACAAGCAATTAAAGGAATGCAGGGGTTGGTAAGCATAGAGGCACTAGACAGAGAAGGTAGGTCGGTAAGCAAAACACAAGTTTTTCGAAGGAACTACTAAAGGTGTTTATAATCTCTATATACTATGAATAAATAGTTGATCATTCTGAGCGTGAATGTTCTTATTTGGACATCTTCTTTGGACTACTGGATTTCTGTTATTAATTTTTAAAATGCAGATCTTGAAGAAGAGAGAATTCTAACAAGACAAAGCTAGAATGGAGCCAATTATTAAAGTGTGAGAAAGATAGAATGAAATAAAATGTATATTTCTTGTGTGTATTGATACAAGGTTGATGAACCTATTTATACATGAGTTTGGAGAGTACATCAAGGAGTTGATTAAGGAATTTGAAGAGAAAATGAGAGCCAAATCTTTAGAGGATTTACAAATGTCAAAAGCAAATAAGATGAATTTCAACAATGTAGAAACTAAGCTATTTGTGTAGCAAGAAAGTCTATAATGGAGAAAAATGAGAGCAAGAAAGTCTATAATGGAGAAAAGAAGCTAATACCCCCCCTCGCAAGCTCAGGATGGTTTGGAAAGCATGCCGAGCTTGGATACGAGAAAGTGAAAACGAGCAGTCATATGTGATTTAGTGAAAAGATCAACTGGTTGAGCAGCTGAAGAGATGTGTGGTAACTAAATATTGCCTTGGGAGAGATAATGACGAGTAAAGTGATTGTCAACTTCAATATGCTTAGTGCGTTTGTGAAATACATCATTGTGGGCTATTTGAATAGCACTTTGATTGTCACAAGAGAGTGGTGTTGAATCTGAAAGAGGAACACCCATATCTTGGAAAAGCCAGCGGAGCCAAATAATTTCTGAGGTAGTATGAGTGAGAGCACGATATTCTGCTTCAGCGCTGGAACGAGCAACAACTATTGGCTTCTTACTTTTCCATGAAATGAGAGAATCACCAAGAAAAATGCAGAAGCTGGTGGTGGATATGTGATCAGTAATATCACCTGCCCAATCAAAATCAGAGTACCCTTGTAGCGTAAGACTAGAAGCTGATGAGAAATACAGGCCTTTGTGTATAGTCCCTTTGATGTAGCGGATAATACGAAGAACAGCAATAAAGTGAACTGATCGTGGTGCAGACATGAATTGACTCATAATGTGGACGGCATGGCTAATATCAGGTCTGGTTATGGTGAGATAGTTGAGACTGCCCACAAGTTGCCTGTATAGTATAGGATTAGCCAAAGGATTGCCATCTGAGGGAGAAAACTTAACATTTATTTCTAGAGGAGTGTCTGCAATTTTGTTGTCTGTTAGGCCTGCACGGTTGATAATATCAAAAGCATATTTACTTGAGAAATGAAGTACCCTGTAGACGAATGATCAACCTCAATGCCCAAAAAATACTAAAGAGTACCCAGATCTTTCATTTCAAAACGCAAACCCAGATAGGCTTTGAGATGACGGATACCATTCAAATCATCCCCAGTGATAATCATATCATCAACATATATTAGAAGAATAACAATACCCTGTGATGAGGAATATGTGAACATAGCCGAATCATGAGCACTCTGAGTGAAGCCATGAGTGAGAATAGCCGTGGAGAATTTTTTAAACCAAGCTCGAGGTGCTTGTTTAAGACCATATATTGCACTCCATAGTTTGCAAATTTTCCCATGAGAATGAGGAAGGCCAGGAGGGGGTTGTATATAAACTACTTTAAAGAGGTCACCATGTAGGAATGCGTTCTTGACATCCATCTAATGAATGGTCCATTGTCTAATAGAAGCAACCGAGATCAAAGTGCGGACTGTCGTCATACGAGCGACTGGTGCAAAAGTTTCCTTATAATCAATGCCATATTCTTGAGTAAAGTCCTTTGCAACAAGACGGGCTTTATATATATCAACCGAGCCATCAACTTTAGTTTTAATTTTGTAAATCCATTTACAACCAATAATTGATTGTCCTGCAGGTAAAGTTGTGAGATCCCATTTATTGGTTTGCTGAAGAGCAGCAAGTTTATTATCCATAGCCTTTTGCTATTGAGGATCTAGGCAAGCATTCCTGTAGGAGGTGGGTTCATGAAGAGACATCATGGCAGCCAAAAAACAGTGATAATCTGATAGCTTAGCTGGTGGGTGACGATCAGGAGTCAGGCGTGAAACAGAACCGTCGATGGGACAGATAGCGTCAAGACAGGTTGTAGAGTCATCAGTATGTGGACAACTAGAGACAAAATTTGTGGTAGGAGGAGGGATGGGTGCTGGTCCAGGAACGGGGAGGGATGGAGGATGAGTTGATTCAAAGTCAGGGAATGGATCAACTGGCAGTGGTGACTCAGGGGAAGGTACGAAATCCTTAGACAAGGTATAGTACGGTGTATTTTTCCAAAAAATGACATATCTAGAGATACGAAGCCTTTGGGCGATTGAATCATAACAACGATAGCCCTTTTTTGAACGCCATACCTTAAGAAGACGCACATAGCCGTTTTTGGTTTAAGTTTTGTGTGTTCTCGTTTTGGAAGAAACACAAAACAGGTGGCCTTAAAAACACGAAGATAGGAATAATCAGGTTTGATACCGAATAGACGTTCATAGGGAGAGAGACTACTGGTAACTACTGAAGGAATGTGATTAATAATGAAAGTGGACGTATGGATGGCTTCACCCCAAAAATTTAAGGGGACAGCGGAGGATATAAGTAGAGTACGGGCCGTTTCAACGAGATGTCTGTGTTTTCGTTCCGCAACCCCATTTTATTGAGGTGTGTCTGGGCAAGATAGTTGAGGAATGGTACCTTTAGAGTTAAGAAAATTAAGAAACGAGGTAGACAAATATTCACCGCCTGAGTCAGATCGAAAAACTTTAATGGTTTTGGAAAATTGAGTTTTAATCATATTGGCAAATTCAATGTAGACTTTTAAGAAATCAGATCGTGAACGAAGTAAGTCCAGGTGTAACGAGAATAATCATCAATGAACACAACATAATATAAGGCCCCACCCATAGAGGTAACGGGGGCTTTACCCCAGATATTCGAATGTACAAGATCAAATGGACAGACTAAAATAGTATTGCTATTATTGAAAGGGAGTGCCGGTTGTTTGGCCAGCTTATAGGCGACACATGAAGGATTTTTTTCTAATGTGGCTGGTCCTAACAACCCCTTATTAACCATAAATTGAAGACGAAAAAAAGAAACATGGCCTAATCTAGAGTGCCAGGAAATAAAAGAGGAGTGATTGATGGTAATTGTCATGAATGATGAACCAGTGAGAGAAGGGATTTGTAGTCTGTCTGTCATATATAGACGACCAGCTCTATGACCTGTCCCAACTGATGTTCCCGTCGAACGGTCCTGCACAATAAAGCCAGATGAATTAAATGAAATGATTAGCTCAAGATCACACAATTGTCCAACAGATAAAAGTTGCATAGATAGTCGAGGAACTAGAAGAACATCAGGAACAGATAGACCATTGTTGTTGATAAAGCCAATGTGGCTAGCAGAGATGGTAGACCCATTAGCTGTATGAATTGAGAGAGAGGAATGTATCGAACTGGAGGATGCAAAGTTGGTGGGATCAAAAGTCATGTGATTTTATACGCCAGAATCTAGGAACCATGGAGCAGTGGATGTATTAGTAGGAGTAGAGAAGGTCGATGCGACAGTGTGATTGCCCTGGGGTGGATTAGTGGGTACCTCAGTTATGCTAGTTGGGCAGAATGTAGATGGAGGCGGATTGCTAATATTTTATGGTGCAGCTGGTGTAAAGGCAGCGGCGGAGTGGGAGGATTTTTAGAGACTTCTCATGTAATGGGAAGTAGGAGAGGGGCAGTACTTAACGGTGTGGCCAAATTCCTTGCAGTAGTTACATTGAACTTGTGATAAACCTCTGGTTGGCTGGTTGGTGGTGAATTGGTGATGTGTGGAGGTATGTGGAGGACGTGGTGAGGGGTGATTGTTTGATGGTCTGTAAGACTGTTGCAGTGGGCGAGGAACGGCAATGAATATTGAAGACATAGTTGAGGAGATGCCTCTGCGGGTTTCTTTAGTAATTAATTCCGTTAGAGCCACTTCGACGGTAGGAAGAGGTTTACAGTGAAGCATGGCAGCTCGTATTGATTCATATTTGTCCCTGAGAGCCATAAAGAATTGAACTAGGTGGGTCTCTTCACGAAAAATTTCCCATAGTTGTATATCAGCAGTCCATTGAGGTTCCATAAGTTCTAACTGGTCCCAGATAATTGACATGCTAGAATGTAAATCTGAGGCAGATTATCCAGTCTGTTGCTATAGAGCCCTGATATCTTGTTCAAACTTGTACTTTTTGGCAAAATTTGTTCGAACATAACGATTGGCTAAAAAATCCTAAGCCTTCTTTGCCGTGTCACATTTTTCGAGTTGTATACTGACCGATGGTATGACAGTGTTGGCAATCCAGGTCAGTTTCATCAGGACATTTTTCCTTGCCCGTTGCATAATTCCAGAGACCTTTGCCTTTCAGAAAATTACGAAATAGCATTGACCAATGACTATAATTACTTCCATCAAGTTTAATAGTAATAGGAATTTCAGAATTAGAAGACATGATGAAATTGGATAGTAGAAAATGAAGGTCACACAAAAAAAAGAAAATAGAAAGATAAGGTGTGGAACCTGATTCCGAGAATTAGAGATTGAATTAGAAAAAACGGAGGACGCAGTTAAGTCCAGGATTCTGAGAAACCTTGGGAATAAGTATTAATTTGTAAAATTTGATAGAAACAAGTTGGTGTTTTTTTTAACGGAGTTAAGAATATTTCGTCAAAATTAACGGCGTCAAGAATATTCTGTTAACTTTAACGGTCAATATAACGGCGGCTACAGTAGTTAACGGTCAACGGTTAACATAAAGGCTGACGTGGTGCTGACGTGGTAGTGAAGTGGTAGTGACGTGGCGGTGTTTTTACAGACGTGCCGCATGTGGGCGCGTTGAGGCACGTGGTGTTGACGATGTTTTTCCCAGAACTTTAGGCGGCATGTGAGAGTGCGTGTGATGTCCAAATTGGGCGATTCGAACGGTGTTGGGATCGTCTCTTCCAGGTGGTCAATTTGGTGTATGGTTTGGTTGGTTAAGGTTTTTGTACAGAATGAATGAGAGTTTTAGGCTTTCTGTGGTGTTGATATGGGTTGTATGTGATCTGGATTTTGATAATGAGGCTGGTGGTTTTGATAGTAATGCTGGTGGTTATCTGGGTAGATAGTTGAGTTTACTAACCTCGCTCTGATACCATATTAAAGTGTGAGAAAGATAGAATAAAATAAAATTTATATTTCTTGTGTGTATTGATACAAGGTTGATGAACCTATTTATACATGAGTTTGGAGAGTACATTAAGGAGTCGATTAAGGAGTTTGAAGAGAAAATGTGAGCCAAATCTTTAGAGGATTTACAAATGTCAAAAGCAAATAAGATGAATTTCAACAATGTAGAAACTAAGCTATTTGTGTAGCAAAAAAGTCTATAATGGAGAAAAATGAGAGCAAGAAAGTCTATAATGGAGAAAAGGAGCTAACACCAATGACTTCTTTTTGTTCACTATCAGTTGTGAAACCAAGAGAAGAGACTAAAGATGTATAAGATGTAAAGGACACTATAGATTCCTTAAGCCTCTATCCTATGTCTAGGATTAGAGAAGGTGGTACCTTCATCCCACGGAGCACTTATTTCCTGTTTGGCCAAGAAGTGTCATGACTTAATTAGAATATGACCTCAACTGTGTGCGGGTAGGTAATATTGAGATGGAATTCATTCTCCTCTATCTCCCCTCTTCATTATATTATAGATCATTTTTTCCTTTTTGATTCAGATTCATTCTCCTCTACTTCCTTCCCTTCTCTATAATATTAATCATTTTTTTTGTCGATTTTTCAATATTCAATGAAGGAATCTCTTTCCTACCATCATTCCTAGTTCCACTATGCCCTACTAATTCCACTGTGCATGTCGGTTTTTTAAAGCCAACTATCAAGGTGGGGGTTTTTTCCTCCATTTGGTAGTGGGATGTGGAAATCCAATAAAAGATAATAGGCAGCATATTTACTCTTCTCTCGTGTAGGTAATGATTGATCCCCCATATTTTAAAAAAATAATTAAGGGAGGTCTAAGTCTCTCCCTTAATCCTACAAATAAAGAAAAATCCCTCACCCACCCCATGTGTGGAACACTTGACTTCAAGACAAAGGTGGATGTTGCCTAGCACTGGGACAATCCCTCTCTTTTTGATCCCCCGACCCCCATATGCTCATTATTCTCATTCGTTAGCACAGTGCACTAATTTATTTTACATATGAGAGAAATGACTTGAATATATATGCTTGTTGATTATGAGTGTTTGTTCGAGTTATGAAAAGTTAATTCAAGCGAAAATGTGCTTTTGTATTTTTGAACACCTTAATTTCTACTAGACACTAATAGCAAGGGTATAAATATACATGACAACCAAAAAACATAACACTATAATTAAATTGTTTAAAAAGCTAAACCTCTCTACCATGGTGAACCACCCGGAATAGACTCCATTGTAAATACCAGCTCCGAAGGTGTACTTGATGGGAATTGTTATAAGTTGTAAATATTGTATTAGGAAGGTAAATAATTTAAGAATCTTAATTAGTGGTAGTTTCCTTATCTGTGTAGGAGTCTCATGTATATAAGTGTGTAATCTTCTCTCTAATAATATAAAATATAATTTTCTTTTTCTCAGAGTTAACATGGTATCAGAGCATTAGGGTTTTTCATCCAAGGTTTATGTATACTAGTCGACGGCATATTAGGTTTGGTTAGGGTTTCTGCTTTCAATTTTTTGTTTAGCACTTTATAGTGATTGTTTAATCTTACCTCCAGCCTAAGGAGGAACGTCATACACCGTTTAGAACTCGCCCAGAATTTGGTGTCAAAAAACCACGCGCGTGGACCTCATGGGCCATTGCAACATCTCGCCAGCGACCTCACTCGTCGGCTCGTGGAGGCACGTGCATCCTCCGTTTGACCTCTGGCCACCGTCGTTGGCCTCATCTCACTGTCTACAGCATATATATGTGTTTGGTTTGGGTCGATTCCTCACTGTTTGGTGTATATCCGAGTTTGGATCAAGTTTAGCCTTTCTCGTATTGTTCTGCGCATACCAGATTTGAGATAACTGTGTTTCCAGACCTGAAACTGTGTCCAGAGGCTGTTTGTTCGTGTTTTGTGCTTTGCAATTGCTGATCCATGATTGGTTTGGGTTGATTCTCACCCGTTTGACTCATGGAGTTATTCCTGCACCATTCGATTGCTTGTTTCTTGGTTTCAGGTCTGGCTATAACCTGCTCATTGGTTTGCTCAGTTTATTTGTGATTTGTGTGGCTTGATTTCTACTTCTAGTGTGTACAATGCATTTCGGTATTGTTTCGTCTTTAATTTTCTACTATTCACTGCCTCGTTTCTGTTTTATACGTTGTTTTATGGCATAATCTGTTAGTCAAAATTTTGGTTCTTACTATAAAGTTATTTAAGTATGTCAAAGCAAAAGGCATCAGTTATTTTTGATGTGGTTTCTGTAGTGTCAAAGATCAATGAACATAAACTTAATGGCTCTAACTATCTTGATTGAAGTAAAATCATTTGAATTTACTTGCGTAGTATTGATAAGGATGATCACATGACTAGTTATCCACCTTCAGATGAGTCGAGAAAGACGTGGCTAAGGGAGGATGCTCGGTTACTTTTACAAATTCGAAATTCGATTGACAGTAATGTGATTAGTTTAATTAACCATTGTGAATTGGTTAAGGAGTTAATGGATTATCTGAAATTTCTATATTCTGGAAAAGGGAATATTTCTCGTATTTATGATGTGTGCAAAGCCTTTTATCGTGTAGACAAGCAGGATAGGTCTATTATGAGTTATTTTATGGATTTTAAGAAAACGTATAAAGAACTTAATATGCTATTGCCGTATAGCCCTGATGTCAAAATTCAGCAAAGTCAGAGAGAGTAGATGGCTATCATGAGTTTTCTAGTTGGTTTTCCAGCTGAATTTGAAATTGCTAAGAATCAAATTCTTTTTAGTCCTGAGATCACCTCCTTACAGTATCGGGTAGGCAATCACGAAGGAGGATCAAACGGTAACAGTTTTAATCTTCCCGCACATGATTCAGGAGGGAATGTGACTCGGTGACAAGGCTGTGGAGGGATCGTATGTCATTACTGTCATACTCCAGGACATTTGAAGCGGGATTGTAGGAAGTTTCGGTACAGGACTCAGAGAGCTCACTCGGCCCATATTGCATCCACCAATGAGATGGCTGAAAAATCAGTTCTTATCCCTGCATATGAGTTTGCCAAGTTCTCTAAGTATTAAGAATCTCTAAAGTCTTCATCCACTCCAGTCACCTCTGTCACTACAATTGCTAGGGGTGTTCAAAAATCGAATCGGACCGTCAAACCGAAAAGACCGAACCGAAAAATGGACCGATTTGGACCGGACCATTTGAATTCGGTCCGGTCCGGTCTAAATTTTGAAGGACCTAAAGAATTCGGTCCGGTCTTCGATCTTGCATTTTAATACTACGGTCGGACCGGTTTTAATATATATATATATATTTAAATATATATTATTAATATATAATATTAATACTTAAAACAAACCCTAAAATTTAGACTCACATCTCAGTTACTCACGCCGCATATATGAAATCACGCCGCACAGACCATCTCCCTCAAACCCTCACTGAAATTCAGTCTGAAACAATCAAACAAACACCTCTCTCTCTTTCTCTCTCCCTATAAACATGGCTTCACCCGGCGATCCCCCTCTCTCTTTTCCCGCCGATCCTGCTGTCACTTCTCCCTTCAATCTCGTCGATCTCGTCGATCCCACTTTCACTTCACCAAACACTGGTATTTTTCATCTCTTCTCTCTCTCGTTTCTTTTAATTTTCTGAAATAACTAGATCTAGTAGTGCTCTTATATGTAGATATATATATATATATATTTAAATATACATTCAAAACTGATATGTATATGTTTTTTTAATTCGAACTGATATATATATAGTTGTAGGAACTAGGAATATATATATATATATATATATGAATGGGTGGCATTCAGGATGTACTGGCCCAGATATTTTATAAATAATCAAAAATAAATGAATTGCATCACTAAATCCTTGTGCATTAGACTGATTGAAGTGGATTCTTTAAGTTATGACTTTTGTTTACTAATAGTTTCTATTTGTTGACGAAGTTGTTGATTTGGGGCTTTCAAAATTATTTAAATATTGAAGAGTATTTTTTTTTCTTTTCTTTATTAAAAAGATGAAATATGGAGATTATTCGGCCTTGCTTTTATTGTATCAGAAATTAAAATATTAATTGGAGAGCATTCCGTTCAATCTCTCCTCCAATTCCACGCTTAGAAAATGCAATTGCATTTATTGAAAAGTTGCGTTTTTGTTCTCTTCTCAATGTTCCTAAAAGATTAGGAGACTTTTTTGTTGGTAGGTTAACATTTGAACCAATGGTTACATGTTGTTGATTCACCCCATCCTCTAACTTGATTCTCTCAAATTAGAGTTCACTCTTGGCAACTCTCTATTATTATTTTTATGATATTTGATCTTGTTGATTAAAGAAGAGATCTGGGTGGGTATGATTTGGTTTTGTAAATAAAGAATTACAAATTGGAATTTCTTGATCAGATAAGATATTTGAGTTAAGGGTGTGATTTAATTTTGTAAAGAGCGGAGTATTACAAACGGTCAAATAGAGAAATGTGTTGTAGACTTGTAGTTCAAGCTGCTAAATGTTGTCTCAGGCTGCCTTTGTTCATGATGGGGTGGGTATCACCTCATTATTGTATTACTCAATCTTACTCTCCATATATAGTTTCAAAATTTCAATTACCAAAGAATTTTACCACCACTACTCATCTACTTTTACTATTATTTGCTTAGTTAGTTCCTCGATAACTAAGATTATCATTATGAAATCTCTAAGCAACATATGTTTTATCTAATATTATATCTATTTAAGATATCTTTTTCCACTCTAAAGTTGATTTATTATTTTTTTTAATTTGATTATTTTAAGTTTATTAATTAGACGCTAATATATATATATATATATATTATATTTTTGCTAGATGTGGCTATGAATAAAGAAGTTGGAGACCCGAAATCCGTTGAAGCAACGGTGCATGGCAATCCCTCTAATGAACCAGAGAAGGAGAAACCTTCTAATGAAGCAAGCAAACCACCAAAGCATACAAATAAACGGAGGTCTCCGGCGTGGGAGCATTTTACTAAAATTAAGAATGAGGGGGGTAAGTGTATTAAAGCTTCTTGTAATTATTGTGGAACTATATATGCATGCGATTACAATAAGAATGGAACAAAAAATTTGCTTGCTCACACACCAGTTTGTAAGAAATACCCTTATAGAAAGCAAGATAAAAAGCAAAAACAATTAAGTATTGAGCCTAAGGAAGAGGGTGGTGTGAATCTTATGGCAACTTGTTTTAGTGTTGAAGCATGTCGGATAGCTCTTGCTAAAATGATCATAATATATGAGTTGCCATTTAAGTTTGTTGAAAATGAAGGGTTTAAGCTTTTTATGGGTGTTTCACGACCAAGATTGATTATCCCATCTCGTACTACCGTAGCACGAGATTGTTTGAAGCTACATGGAGATGAGAAAAAAAATCTAAAGCGTTTTATCCATGGTAGAAGGCTTTCCCTTACTACGGACACATGGACTTCTGTCCAAAACATAAACTATATGTGTCTCACGGCCCACTTTATTGATGAAGAGTAAAGGTTGCATAAAAAAATCTTGAATTTTTGTCAAGTTGATAGTCATAAGAGTGAAGATTTAGGGAAAGTCATTGAAACTTGTTTGCTTGAATGGGGGGTAGATTCTATTTTCACGGTTATGGTAGATAATGCAAGTTCTAACAATGGTATCATTAAATACCTTACAAGACGAGGAAAAAATCGTAAGGGTGCCGTTTTAGAACATGAGTTTCTCCATGTTAGGTGTTGTGCTCACATTTTGAATCTCATTGTTGGTGATGGTTTAAAGGAGTTAGATGGGTCAATTCTTAGAGTTCGTAGTTCTGTGAAGTACGTAAAGTCATCCCCGGCTAGATTGACAACTTTCAAAAAGTGTGTTGAGAAGGAAAAAATTGAGTCAAAGTGTTTATTATGTCTTGATGTAAGAACTACGTGGAACTCTACATACTTGATGTTAGATACGGCGGTGAAGTTTGAAAAGGCTTTTGAAATAATGGAGGAAGATGATTCTAATTTTATTTTTGCCTTTAAAGAAGAAGAAAGAGGAACTCCTCCCACCAATAACGATTGGAGAGAAGTTGAGAGTTTAGTGAATTTTCTTAAGATTTTTTATAATGCTACATTGCGTTTTTCGGGTTCTTTGTATGTGACTTCAAATTCTTTCTTTAACGAACTTGTATTCATTCATAGTAAGTTGCTTACTTTGAAAAGAGATGACAATTCATTTATATCCAAAATGGCGGAAAGTATGTTGAAGAAATTTGAAAAATATTGGGATATTGAGGAGATAAACTTGTTGTTATTTGTTGCGGTTGTTCTTGATCCAAGATACAAGTTAAAATATGTTACATTTTGGTTTGGTCGGTTATATAAAATTGAGATTGCAAGTGGTATGTCTAGAAGGGTCAAAGAAGCTTTGGTTCGTTTGTATAAATGGTATGATGTTAATAAGGCTAATAATGTGTCCCCACAAAGAGAGAATCAAGCAAGTGCTAGTTTGGTGGATGAAGGAGATGAAGAACGGCTTGAATTTTTAACCTCCCAATTTAATAAGCATATGGAGTCGGATGATAATATAGGGTCTAAATCGGAGGTTGAAAGGTACTTGGGGGAAAGTCTTGAAGTTGATGAAAAAGTTAAAGAGTTTAGTGTTTTAACTTGGTGGAAAAACAACGATTACAAATTTCTAAGTCTTTCTTGTGTCGCACGTGATGTGTTTGCGGTTCCGGTGTCCATCGTAGCTTCCGAATCGGCATTTAGTACCGGAGGTCATGTACTTGACCCATTCCTTAGTTCATTGTTGCCTTCAACGGTGGAAGCTCTTATTTGTACACAAAATTAGATTCGTAAATCATCAATCCCAATTAATCTTCGAGATGCTTTAGACGAGGTGGAACAACTCGAAAATATTGAATCGGGTAATAATTTATTTTAATATATTTTTGTTACGTTATAATTCTAACTTTTTTATTAGTTTATATGTCAATTTATAATATTTATTTGTTTTAAATTTCAGAATTGGTAGATATGAAGATTTGAAGATTGTTTGAAGATGGTTTGAGTGTTTGGACTTTGTAGTTTTATTAAGTTAGGACTTTGTATTTTTATTTTGGACTTTGTAGTTTTATTAAGTTTGAACTTTGTATTTTTATTTTGGAGTTTGTAGTTTTATTAAGTTTGGACTTTGTATTTGGACTTTGTATTTTTATTAAGTTTGGACTTCGTAATGACTAGTAAGTATGGATTAGTCTAAGTTCATACTATATTACTATTGCTGCGTATTATGGAGTATAAACTGTTTTGGACTTTCTATGCGTTTGTGCTGTTTTTTTAAGATGCATTTGTGCTGTTTTTTTTAAGATGCATTTGTGCTGTTTTTTATGAAGCTTCTGTATTTTTTAAAGCTGCCTTTGTGTTTTTTTTTTTTTAAACTTGCTGTTTTTTTTAAGCTGCTTTTTATGCACTGTTTTTGCTGTTTTTTACAAGCTGTTGTTTATGCAGAAAATGTAAAAAAAAAACACACAATCTGCGAAAAAACAATCCATATATTATTGTTGTGTTAATTTTTTTTTTTATAATAATACAACTTTTGGGCCCAAAAAAATAAACCCCAGACTGAATGGACCGACCGAAACCGGACCGAACTGGTCTGGTCCGGTCTTCACAAGCGTTTCGGTCTGGTCCGGTCTTCTAATTTTTGGGACCGAAATTTTCAGTCCGGTCCGGTCCTAGGCTATTCGGTCCGGTCAACTGGACCGTGCACACCCCTAGTAATTGCTGATTCAGGTAAACCAAATACATGCCTTGTTTCCTCATCATCTAAATGAGTCATTGATTCTGGTGCCATATAGATCATATGACAGGTAATTCTAGCTTCTTTTCTACCTTTTAGTCATATATATCCCATTCCAGTGTTACTTTAGCAGATGGAACATCCTCTTTCGTTCTGTGATCTGGAACAATCACCCCAACCCTTTTGCTTATCTTATCATCTGTTCTACATTTACCTCAATTGTCCTTTAATTTAATTTCTGTAAGCTAACTTACTATTACACTTAATTGTTGCATCTCATTCTTTCCTGATTATTGTTTATTTTAAGATCTTATGACGAAGAAGATTATTGGTAAAGGACATGAATTGGGAGGCCTTTACATCCATGACACATCGGTACCTAAATACGTTGTATGTTCGGGTGTCACCTCTGCTTTCAAGGCTCATTGTAGGCTCGGTCACCCTTCTCTTCCTCTGTTTAAGGAGTTGTGTCCTCAGTTTAATAAGGTGTTTTTATTAGATTATGAATCGTGTCAATTTTCCAAACATCACCGTAGTAGTCTTAGTCCGAGAGTCAATAAGAAAGCAAGTGCTCCGTTTGAATTAGTTTATTATGATGTTTGGGATCCATGTCCTGTTATGTCAAAAACTGGGTTTAAGTATTTTATTGCTTTTGTTGATGATTATTCTCGTACAATTTGGTTATCTTTAATGAAAAGTCGTTCTGAATTGTTTTATCATTTTTGTGCATTTTGTGCTGTAATTAAAACTCAGTTTGCTACTTCTATCCATATATTACGTAGTGATAATGCCAAAGAATATTTATTTTCATCTTTTCAGACTTACATGATTCAGAATGATATCCTTCATCAAACTTCTTGTGTTGATACTCCATCCGAAATTGAGTGGCAGAATCGAAGAACGACATCTTCTTGAAACTGCAAGAGCCCTATTATTCCAAATGAATGTTCTTAAACCATTTTGGGCTAATGCAGTTTCCACAGCATTCTTTCTCATTAATCAAATGCCTTCCTCCGTTCTTCATGGTGAGACTCCTTATATTGTTCTCTTTTCAAATAAATTATTGTTTCCTATTGAACTTAGAATATTTGGTAATATTTACTTTGTTCGAGATGTTTGTCCACATGTTACTAAGTTAGACCCCAAGTCTTTGAGGGTATTCTCTTCTTCAGAAAGGATATAAATGTTATTGTCCTAGTTTGAATAAGTACATTGTCTCAGCTGATGTCACCTTTATGGAAGAGACACCATATTTTATGTCTTCCACTTTCGAAAGTCAGGGGGAGGATGATAATTTGTTAGTATATACGACCACGTTCCCTGAACCCATTGCTGAAACAGTGCAAGTCAGACCTCCCATTCATCAAGTATTCTCTAGACGGCGACCTCCTAATCCATGTCCTCCACCAGTTTTTTCTTCATCATCAGATTTCGCGACGAGTAATGATCTTCTTATTACTTTACGCAAAGGCAAACATCAATGTACTTATCCTGTTTCGTCTTGTGTCTCTCATGATCACATATCACATTCGTCTTGTTCATTCATTGCATTTTTTGATTCTATATCTGTTCCTAAAACTGTTAATGAGGTTATATCACATCCTGGATGGCATAATGCAATGACAGAGGAAATTGATGCTTTAGACAATAATGGTACATGGGAATTGGTCACTTTGCCTGTTGAAAAACAGGCTATCGGATGCAAATGGGTGTTTATCGTCAATGTCAATCCTGATGGGTCTGTTGCTCGTTTAAAAGCCCGCCTTATTGCTAATGGTTATGCTCAGACATATGAAGTTTATTATTCTAATACTTTTTCTCCTGTTGCTAAATTAACATCTATCAAGTTATTTATATCTTTGGCAGCTACTCTTCATTGGCCTCTGCATTAGCTAGATATAAAGAATGCGTTTCTTCATGGTGATCTTTAGGAGGAGGTTTATATGGAGCAACCACTTAGTTTTATTGCTCAGAGGGAGTATGGGAAAGTCTGTCATTTTCGTAAATCTTTTTATGGCTTGAAACAGAGTCCTCGTACTTGGTTTGAAAAATTTAGTCAGGCTATTGAGACGTTTGGCATGGCAAAAAGTAAGTCTGACCACTCTGTGTTTTACAAACAATCTGAAGCAGGCATCATTTTGTTGGTTGCGTACGTAGATGACATTGTTATTACTGGGAGTGATAATACGGGAATATCTTCTCTTAAGTCATTCTTTCATGCTCAGTTTCATATAAAGGACTTAGGGATGCTAAAATGCTTTTTAGGTGTTGAAGTCATAAGGAGTAAAAATGGTATTTTTCTATCTCAGAGGAAATATGTTCTTGACTTATTAGCTGAGACAGGGAAGTTGGAGGCAAAGCCGTGTAGTACTTCGATGATTCCTAATGTATAATTGACAAAAGATGGTAAACTATTTGAGAATCCTGAGAAATATAGAAAATTGGTAAGGAAGTTGAACTATTTTACAGTGACTCGCTCGGATATTGCATATTCTGTTAGTGTGGTGAGCCAGTTTATGTCGTCCCACTACACCAAAATAGGCTTTTTGTAACAGACATTTTGTGTTACAAAAAAATTCAGTAATGGACAAAAACCATTACTATTTAGGCGTGGCAGTTTCCCTTGTAACGGATAAAAACCGTTACTGAAATTATTGAAAGACCGTTACTATAATTATCTCTGTAACGAACATTAACCGTTACAATCGTCTTGAAGACCGTTGATAATTTACTTTTTGCAATGCTTTTTATCCATTACTACAATTAAAATACCATTACTATATTATATTTATTTATTAAAGTCACAGATAAAAACCGTTGCTGCACTTGCAACATTTTAAAAAATAAATTATGTAGCGTTACTAAGCCAGTAACGGATAAAAACCGTTACTATAACGAAATATTGAAAAAAAAAATGTTTCATTAGCCATGCGACTGGAATTAATTAATCCCTCTAGGGGTAGCTGGCTCCCAGCAAGTTTAAAGCTTAGCTGTCTACAACCTCAACTAATACCATTACAACAAGCTTTTATAAGAACAACTACATTACAAACAATAATACTTGTTTCACATGTGCAACGTACATAAAAAGGCTAGAAAGCAGGGAATCAAGCAAGTTAATGTGTTTTATTGGTTAAAATTTTAAATGCAACCTGTCAACCAAGTACTTAGAATTTCCAAATCACAACATGTCTTTACCAAAATGGAAGTTAAAATTACTTAAAGATGTTGCACTTACAATGCCTCCATATGTAAACAATAACGAAAATAATAAGATATAAACACCACTACTAGTAATTATTACTATTATTGTTATAAATAAATGTAAATGTATCGGACAACATTCATGAACCTTGCATTAGGATCTTGTAGTTCTGTCGGATTTAAAAGCTTCCTACACTTTTCACATTGATCTTGTCATGCAGAATCATACCTCTGGCCTATTGATCAGCAAGTAACATCTCCATACTTCTACAGGAATATTGGTATCTTTAGCATCGTTTCCAAAAACTCCTACTCCTTTACTCTTTGAGAACTTCCCTGCACATTGCATCAACAAAATACCATTAAAATAATGTTATGGGCTAATTGTTTGCCACCCGGCGTTTTTAAAGGTGTTGGGTTGCACCCAAAATAGCTTTCCAAAGTGTGATTTCTCGGTAAAACACTTTAAGGTGCAAATTTAATCATGTCTTGTGCAAATAGTTTACGCTATTTGCTAATGTGGCTCGCAATATGTGCTAGTCACACGCCATTGTCACGCTATTTACACAATATACGCTAGTTATCAGGCTATTTCAGACTTTAAGTAATCAATTATATCATGCTTAAACCACTTTTATTAGTTATTTTTTCCTTTAAGAAAGAGTTAAACAAAGATAATAACACCTAAAGTAGGTAACAAACGATCAAAAAGCAAAAACCTATGATCCTTCTTTATCGGACAAACCACTTATATTAGGACTCTTCTTCACCGTTTTATCTTATGTTTCTTCTTCTTTTTTACATTCTTTCTGCTTCTCTTTTCCTGCATCAGTTTTATTTTTATTTTTCTCCCTTTTCCTTCTCTTATTTTTCTCCCCTTCTGGTATATCACTGTGTACACAGCAGTAACAATATACTATCTGCAATTCAATTTCTTACATTAGAATTGTTTTCTTCCTTTTATTTTATGAATGTTATGTTGCTTTATTTTATATAAATTAATTCAATGGATTTTCTTTTACTTATTAATAATTTCTCTTTATATTAGATAATTTTTACATTATTTTTTAACTAACCTGCTTCATAGTTCAAGTATTCAGTAACACTAATAGTCTTCATTAGAGTCCAATTTTCACTAGGTCCAAGAAGTGTAGATGGAAACATAACCTAGCAGATATATAAATTAGGCACTACATTAAAGCTTTACAAAAACAAGTCAAACACGTGTATGATTCTGCTCGAGATATGTTGTTCTAACAAACCGAGTTGAAAAGATTCAAAAGAATGTCCTTTTTAACCTGAAACGCAGTATACTAGTAAATTATTTATGCGCCAAGGGTGCATTCAGTTGGAAAATGGTTGAAAAAATAAAAACTCATTTGTATGGCAACCATTAGAAAGACGAAAAAGTAAGAACATAACACCAAATCACTCATTTATTTTTCTAATTTTGCAATCAGAGATTCTAAGAAATTGATTAGCTCTTTAGTCGTGGAAACCTTTCAAATTACAATAATGAATGCATTTTAAAAAATATGAACAGATGATTACCTGTGACATTAGGCCATGAACCTGCTCAACAGTTATCTTTGCATTCATAGAACTCCTTAGGAGTACAATTCTCTTCCAGTGCCTTAGTTTTCGTGGCCATCCCATACTCGTCCATCCCACAAATGTATATTGCATTGTAGGCGCAAAGTCGACAGTATCGAGCAAACACATCAGCACTCAATACACCTTCAGAAACAAATAACCACACAACAGTTATCATACGTACGTAAAAAAGTATATACATCCAAATAACCACACAATTACTACTACTACACTTCTATAAGTAAGTATATACATTGATATATATATATATATATATATACTAGGTCGCACCCATGCCAAATGTACCATTAACCATTTAGAACCATTAGAGATCAATTCCCTTAAGAAAATATCTTTATTCTAAGTGGTTCGGAGTGAAATAGGTTTTACCTAAGCAAAAAGATTAAGAGAGATTGGTAAAATGTCCATCAGAACTCTTTTTTCTTTGCAATCAAAACCCTTTCTTCACTGAAGGAGAGAGCATCAGTCCTTGGTAAAATGTAGAAAATGATTCGTACCTGCATAAATTAACCGTTAATAAAAGAAAACAATGGTAGTAAAGAGCACATAATTCAACAACGAGAAAACAAGAAGTTGTGGTAAAAAAGTAAGTACTATACATCAATTTTACAAGGAACAATCAGAATACCCTTTTTACAAATTAGGGAAGTATATACCTGTAATTTATATCTTGCAGTTCTTAAAGAATAAGTAGTTGGCACTGGATAGCTAATGTAAGGATACTATATATATATATATATAATATGTATAGGTAGAGAGACAAATGAAAACAACAAGGAAATAGTAATTATGTGTTACTTAATTGTAATCAGCTATATCCAACTAAACAAATATCAAATTAATTAAAGCATTAAACTCTTGAAACCCTAGTATTCTCAAAACCCTAGGCTCCAAAATTATTTATTAAGTAACATTGAAACTCTTTAACACCACATAAGTCAGATCTGAAGTACCAAATGCAGAATTTACCAATTGTGAAATCAGATCTATAGTTAATTTCTTTGATTTTAGGCTCTACACACGTACATATAGAGATATATATACATATATGATGCATGTATATCTACGTTTAGAGTGAGAAACAGAGATTATGACAAAACATTGTCACATGTTCAGATTGTATTTTCGAAAGGAATAATAAGAAGAGCTATATATATATACACATATATACCTCTGTATCTACATTTAAAGAGAGAAACAGAGATTACGGCCAAACATTATCACTGGTTCAGATCGTGTTTTCGAAAGGAAGAAGAGGAAGAAGAAAAAAAAGGAGGAGAGGACCGCCGGTGAAGGACGACTAATCGGCAACCAAAGATAGAGGATAACACTGTCGATCCTAGGCGATTATTCCGGCAAAAGTGCGAAACAGGACCGAAGATTTAGGGGTTCTCTTGTGGCGGGTTTCGTGGAGCGCGAGTGGTGAAACGATAGAGGGAATGAAAAGAGGAAATGGAAGTTTTGGGGATTCTATTAGGATTTTAAGTTTTGTCAATAAAAATAAATAATGTATTGATTTTGAATTTTAATAATAATAAAAATTTAGCAACGGTTTTAAAGTATTACTACGTTTTTTAAGATTCGTTATTAGGTAAAAAATACAAGCTAATTTTGTTAATTATATTCAGTAACGGTCATATTTTAATCTGTAACGCAATTTAGTCCGTTGCGGTCTAGTAACAGATATAGTCCGTTGCTGATGAAAAAATAGGTCCGTTACTAATTCCTTATTTTGGTGTAGTGCGATCCCCAACAATTCATCATTGAGCAGTGTTAGAACAAATTTTGTGTTACCAGAAAGGAGCACCTGGACGTGGTATCTTATATGCCAATCATGGACACACTCGTATTCAAAGTTTTTCAGATGTAGATTGGGCAGGTTCCAAGGTGGATAGAAAATCCACATCAGGCTATTGTGTGTCTTTGTTGGAGGAAATTTGGTCTAATGAAAAAGTAAGAAGCAAAATGTTGTGTTACGATCCAGTGCAGAATCAGAATATAGAGCTATGGCCTAGTCTGTGTGTAAAATAATGTGGATATGTCAACTCTTAAATGAAGTAGGGATTAAGACTTCGATACCAACTAAATTGTGGTGTGATGATAATCAAGTTGCCATACATATTACATTTAATCCCGTATTTCATGAACGAACGAAACATATTAAACTCGATTGCCATTTTGTCCGCGAAAAGATCCATCAAGGCTTAATTTCCACAGGATATGTGAAGACCGGAGAGCAATTGGGTGATCTCTTCACGAAAGCCTTAAGCGGGATTCGGGTTGATTATCTTTGTAACAAGCTGGGCATGATCAATATCTATGCTCTAACTTAAAGGGGACTGTTATAAATATTGTATTAGGAAGGCAGAAAATTTAGGAATCTTAATTAGTGGTAGTTTCCTTATCTGTGTAGGAGTCTCATGTATATAAGTGTGTAATCTTCTCTTTAATAATATAGAATATAATTTTTTCCTTCTCAGAGTTAACAGGAACAAATAGCATTCCGTGGTGAGCTAACCGTGTGATTGCTGTCCATTTGCAACAAATACAATGACAAAGGCACTAAGATTGTGTTTAAATACTTGTAAATGTCATAGGAGGGATTGGCTTTGCAAGGAAAATGTAAAACTGTGTCTTTGGATGATAGCGTAAATAAAAAGATTGCGATTTATTTTTACACCTTTTCCCACATTTTTATGCAAACTAACAGCACACCAAAACAACAGAAAGTGGTGCAATTGATTTTTATCATCTCTTGTACCCAACTAAACAGGCACAAAATGTTTCAGTTGCATGAAAATCTAAGAGCATTGAAAACAATTTTCATTGTATTGAGCTTTCAGTAAACCAAAAACACCCGAGCATCACGCTTTAAGTTTAGATTCTTAATTCAATTTAACAATGTCGATAAATCAGAGTATGTCTAAAATGTAAATAATACCCAAATGCACAGATTACGAACACAACAATAAATCAGACCATGTGGGGGATACTTGTCATCCAAAAGCACCAAAGATATACGGAGAACCAAATTAAGGATAAATTAAGATAAATTAAGGATATGGGTTATGTTCCTAATACAGATTTTGTACTCGACGATGCGGACGAGAAACAAAAGGAAAAGGATTTTTTTCAACAACACTAGAAGATAGCTGTGGCAGGCATGGTGAAACCCAAGCTCATTAGGATATTCAAGAATCTGTGTCTCTGCAGATTGCCACACAGCATTGAAATATATACATTTCAATGGCAACGGGGGTGAGGGATTCGAACTGGTTTCATCATATCAAAGATGGTAAATGTAGTAAAATGAGGGATTTGAATCAGTTTCATCATATACATATATATATATATATATATAAGTTATTCGTTAAAAAATTATCAGAAATTAGGTAAAATGAGAGTATTAAGTACCTCTAGCTACTCTTATAATATTATTTGATCAATCATCAGGGTTTTCTTTTCTTGGTTGTATCCTTCATCCCTTTTCCCTCAGAACTTCAATTCCAAGGATCTCATCTCCATCATCTTCTCCACCTCTTTTGTAGGAAGCCCCTTAGTTTCCGGCACATAGATGAGAACAAAGAACAAAGCCCCGCCAGATATAACATGAAGTATAAAGAAGCTCCAAGAAATTCCAATTCCTTGTGTCAAAGATAGAAATGATTGGGCCACAATGAGATTTGAGACCCAATTTGCTGTTGCAGCTATACCTCCACAGACACCTCAATACCTCAGCGGGTATATTTCGGAATTGACGATCCATGGGACTGTACCCATACCAGGAGAGAAGAATATGACGTAGAGAGCTAGGCCTATAAGTGCAAGCCATCTGAAATTGCTTGGACATCCCCTCGTGTACCATTCCCTGTGTTCTCTATGACAGGATTTCTTCACTGTATCGTTTGAGATCAAACATGCACCCGGAGCTAACTTATCCTTCTTAGGTGAAGCACAGAACCCACAATATGGAGAAGATGCTTTCAAACACTGGATGCAATCCCACACAGGTGCATAGATGATCCAGCAGCTGAACTGATATAATCCGGGCAACTCATTCCCCCAGCAAAGTGAGACATGGTCTCAGCCAAACTGACAACTGGCGAGTGTGTAGTCTGGTGAAAAGCAGCAGCTAAAACCCCTAGCGAGATTATAACACCGCACAAACTAATAACCAAAAGCTTCTTCCTCCCAGTTCTATCGATGAAGTGTATGCTGACAATGGACCCAAAGGCATTAAGACCCGCTGTCACAAGTGAAAGGAGAAGAGCGGTCTGGTTTGACGCAAAACCGGCTAACTGAATTATGGTGGGGCTATAATACATGACTGTGTTTATGCCCACAAATTGCTGGAAGACTTGAAGACCCACACCAACTATTAGTCCTCTTCTCACATTTTTGGTTTTCAGTAATTTTGTAAAGCTCATTTTCTTTGAAGACGATCCCTCTTCTTGGATGTTTTCTTTTTTAACCAATTCCTTAAGGGCTTCGATTTCTGCTTCGACATCTTCAGCTGGGTATATTTTCTTGAGAATGATTTCAGCTTCTTCTTGTTTGCCGTTGCGGTAAAGCCAACAAGGGGATTCTGGAAGCAGCAACATCAGTATGAACTGAAGGAGAGCTGGTAATCCGGCAATTCCAAGCATCCATCTCCATGTACCAGGTGCCTTGGTAAAGGCTAAGTTGATGAGGTAAGACAAGAACTGGCCACCGGTGATCATAAAGCCATTGGTACTGATTAAGGCACCCCGGATGTTGGCCGGAGAAGCTTCGGAGATGTACAACGGTGCAGTCATCAACGCCATTCCAACACAAAGCCTGACCAAAACCCGACCAACGATGAGACAAGCCGGGTTTGGAGCTGAAGCCATGATAATAGCTCCAACAAAAAACAGGAAATCGGCATTTAGGATTGCCATTCTCCTTCCGTACCAGTCGTTCAGCCACCCTCCGATTGCAGCACCTATGATTGCTCCAGCAACCGCCATGCTCACAATGCTCTCCTGTAACACAGGCTTCTTATCCAGACTTGAAGTCGTCTCGAATATACAAAAGGGCACCTGATATTACTCCAGTGTCATAGCCAAAGAGAAGGCCACCAATTCCAGCAGAGAAAGCGAGGCGAAGAGCATAAGGATTCTTCCATGCCAGAGAAATGCAATCTCTGAAAGCAGCCGATGGATCTGCTGAAGGATGTATTCCTCCTTCCATTCTGGCTTGTCTTATTTGTACGTACGTATGTATGTAGCAAAGCCCAAGTTCTAGTTTGCAGAATGATTATTTGATGGCATAATGCTTTTCTTTCCTTTGATATATATATATATATAGTAAAAGGATTGCAAAATAAATAAAATTGATGATAGGAATTAGGAACTATGGATTGTTATCATAATATAAACTAAAATTGTCTAACAAATGGACTAAATCAGAAAAGCTCCATCACAAATTAGCTGGTAAATATAAGGCAATGGGCCATTGCTAATGTTATAATTCAATTTAGAGTTAAAATTCCGCCTCCACAATCTGACTGGCCCATTGCTCTATTTTTTTTTGGACACAAATGAGATTAGTTAGTCAACAATAATAGAGCGATGTGAGAAATGAAGAAATTGAGCTGTCACTTCTGTTTTTCTTTCCCATTTAGAAAAAACCTGCTATCATTATTTAGACCTTCCTCAGAAATTTCCATAGTAAATAAAATATGGCAATGGCCTAGAAATGCCATAAGACATCAATGTAATTGAAAGATTTAGATAACTAGCCAGCTCTAGCACTTTGATGGTATCACTCTCAACTTCTTACACGAGCAGTTTCAAAAATATTTTTAAGGGACATTTGATTGGGAAGGTTACCCCATTTATATAGCTCACTACCTTTTTTTAATATCCGCTTAATCCTTGATTAGAGCATAAAAAGAGTAAAATTAAGCCTGATAAGATAAAAACAGGATTGATTAACTAACACAATAAGAATCGTCTCACAAAATAATTTATAATCCTTTATAACGGGTCGAGTTTTATGAGGTCTAGATTATCAATTGGTTAATTAGTTATACACGCTTGAAATTGTTGTAGTCTTTGGCGTGTAATAGCAATTACGAAATTAGTTTAATAAACTAAGAACTTTAGAATGAATATGCAGCGTCTATTATTTGGATCTATATGAAGTTGGATAAAACTATATTTAATCTCCAACAGATAGGGATAAAGTTTGAATAATAATACATTTGCAAACCAAAACGAAAACCAATAATAGTATAGTATCTCTTCTGTATTCGTCTATTTTACACCCCTAAACCGGTATATTATGAACAATTATGTTATTTATTTAGTTTTACACCAAAACAACTCTAGCCTGATACCATCTTTCACTCCCCTTATACAGTTATACATGCATTTTATATGTCACAACCTCATATGAAAAATGCAGAATCATTTATTGAAATATAGCATGAACGCCTTTATTCTTTCTCTTCAATTTTATCTACCTTAATCTGTTTATTCATTTTATAAAAAAGTTCAATCCATGCATATTAAGCCGAAGGACCACCTCTTCCACAGGCCCATATAGTGGGAGTTCCTTACTCTAGCACCTAAATTACCTACAAGTTTCTATTTTGCATTGTAATTCACAGTAAAATTATTTGTACTTTCTCTCCATATATAAATATATATGCATATCCATTCTCTGAATCTAATGATGATAGGCAGTATATTTACTTTTTTCTTGTGTAAGGAATGATTGACCCCCATATGCTCATTGTTCTAATTTCTCAGCACAGTGCACTAATTTATTTTATTTACATGTGAATGAAATGACTTGAATATATACGGTTGTTGGGTATTATGACTTATGAGTGTCTGTTTCAAGCTATGAAAAGTTAATTAGAGCCGAGATGTGCTTTTGAATTTTGAAAACCTTTCCACGTACTAGACACTAATAACAAACAAGAAGTAGATATATTACATATGACAATCAAACAACATAACACCATATTTATAACTAAGTTGTTCTCTCCACCATGGCAACAAAGTTAAAGGGACAACGGTGATCAATGATGTTCTAGAAATCCCTTTAATCAAGGCTTATAATGTCCCGAACAACTATTTGCTTGTTCTTACTCTAGCTGATAGACATTTAACAGCGCATATGTTAATTTTGCATAACATTTGGGATCGATTTTTCTTCGGGCCTTTGGTTTTGAAGATTTGGCTCTGTATAGGAATTCTATTTCTATTAGGTTTTATATTGTCCAATTCTTAATTGGCATTGTATTGTCCAAATCCTAATTGGATTTGTATTATCCAATTTGTAGTAGAATATGACTTTGTGCAATCCTAGACCATAGGATATATACTCTATAAATAGACCATTTGTCATAGGGTTTATTTATCAGTTGTATTATATTGTTTACTAGCTAGATTAGAGAGTATATTTGAGAGATAATATTGAGAGCTCTAATTGGTGGCTAGGGTTTGTTTTGTGCGTTGTATTCAGAATTGGTCTCATCAATAATAGCTATCACCCGGTGGATTAGTAGCGGTTTTGCCGACACCACCTAATTGCTTGTGTGCTTGGTTAGTTGTTTTCTTCTTTCATCTCTTGCTTATCATATTACTTGAATACCATTTGTACTTGTTTCTTTAATTATTGTACGCATAATTGTCCGGTCGGTCCTACGCTTGTGCTAAGGCTTGTTCTAGCGGTATCTTAGTACAACAATTTGGTATCAGAGGAAGGTTTATTCCTTGGGATAATTGTGTCATAATTAGAGATGTCTATTAGTGGTGCATCGGAAGGGAGTGCTAAGGCAGCAGATATACCACCTTTGAAGGGGGCGACTGCTCCTAAGGTGACGGCTGCGGTCAAATTCGATATAGAGAGATTTGACGGGAAGAAGACGGATTTTGCGATGTGGCAGTGTCAGATGTCCGACATCCTTGTCCAACAAGGTTTGCACAGAGCATTGTTGGGGAATAAAGCTAAGCCCGATGAGTGGTCCGACGCCGATTGGGCTGAGTACGATAGGCAGGCATGTAGTACAATTCGTTTACACCTTGCTTCAAACCTGATGTACTATGTGATGCATGAAACATCTGCCTCGGTAATTTGGAAGAAGCTTGAGGATCAGTATATGACGAATAGTATCGAGAATCGTCTGTACTTGAAGAAGAAGCTATTCCGGTACAAATTTTCGAGGGGTACATCCATGAACGATCATCTCGACGGGTTCAACAAGATAATCTCATATTTGCAGGGGTTAGACGTCGAGATTGTTGATGAGGATAAGGCGATTTTTCTTTTTAATTCGCTCCCGGAATCCTATAATCATCTAACCACCACACTTATTCATGGGAAGGAAAAGGTGACCTACGATTTGGCATCGTTGGCCGTCTTGGCTAATGAAAAACGCTTGAAGGAGAGAGGAGAATCCAACTCAGATGCGCTATTCATTAGGGGGAGAAGCGATGAGAAGAAGCGGGAAAACCGGGGAAAGTCGCGGTCGAAATCTTGGGGACCGGCTGACAAGAGTAAGATAATTTATCACAAGTGCAAGAAACCTGGACACGTGCGTCGGGAGTGTCCAAATAGAGCCAATGGCAGTGGAGAGAATAAAGATGGGGTGGAGAACGCAAACGCGGTAACTGCACCAACAGATGAGGACTTTGAGAGTATGTTGGTTGTGACTTCTCGGGTTAGCTCTTCGAGCGAGTGGATCTTGGATAGTGGGTGCTCGTATCACATGTGCCCAAACCGGGAATTGTTTTATACCTTCACCGAGGTTGACGGAAGCAAGGTTTTGATGGGTAACTACCATGCGTGTAAAACGACGGGGATTGGTACGATCCGGCTAAAGATGCATGATGGGGTAGTACGTACTCTTCGTGATGTCCAGTATGTTTCTGATCTGAAGAAAAATTTGATCTCTTTAGGGGTTCTTGATTCCAATGGGTATCGTGTAATACTCGATGGTGGAAATTTAAAAGTTCTCTCTAGGGCTATGGTTGTGATGCGAGGAAAGAATGAGGGTAATCGCTATTTTCTTCAAGGAAGCACAATGACTGGGTTTTCTTCGGTTACGACTGAAGAGACTGACACGACGAGATTATGGCATATGCGATTGGGTCATGCTGGGGAGAAGGCTATGATAGTGTTGAGTAAGCAAGGGCTACTTGAGGGTGCGAAAAGCTGCAAACTAGAGTTTTTTTAGCATTGTGTGCTTGGAAAACAGACTCGGATAAAGTTTAGGACAACGGTACATTGCACGAAAGGAGCACTTGATTATGTGCATACGGATGTTTGGGGGTCGACAAAGACTCAATCCTTGGGTGGAAATCATTACTTTGTGACTTTTGTTGATGATTACTCAAGGAGAACTTGGGTCTATCTCATGAAGCATAAGGACTAGGTTTTTGATGTGTTTTTAAAGTGGAAGGCAATGGTTGAAAATCAGATTGGTAGAAAAGTTAAAGTGCTCAGGTCAGACAACGGCGGGGAGTACACTTGTGATCCTTTTAAGGATTTCTGCCAACGAGAAGATATCATTCGCCACTTCACGGTCAAGGGTACACCTCAACAGAACAGAGTAGCGGAGAGGATGAATCATACGCTCCTTGAAAAGGTGCGGTGTATGCTTTCTAACACCAAATTAGATAAGCGGTTTTGGGCTGAAGCCTTATCCTACGCTACGTTCTTGATTAATCGTTTGCCATGCTTGGGAGTGGAATACAAAACACCTATGGAGGTGTGGACCGGATCTCATGCTAATTATGACAACATTCACATTTTTGGCTGTCCGGCTTATTATCTTGTTCGTGATGAGAAAATTGACCCTAGGACTCGTAAGGTAATATTTTTAGGCTCTTGTGATGGGGTTAAAGGTTATAAATTGTGGTGTCTTCAAAGTAAGAAGATTGTGATTAGTAGGGATGTGACGTTTGACGACGCGTCTATGCTCAAGACGACCTTATCGACAAACGGTGGTTCTCTAATTCTGGTTGAAAAAGAGAACAAGGCGAGCGAGATAGTGGTGGAAATGGAAGTAACTACTCCAGTTAATACTTGGGTTACGGATTCGGTGGAGGAGTCCAACGAGGAAAAGACGACTCCCGATGAGAATTCGGGTCAACAACAAACAATAACGTCTTTGGCTAGTGGAAGGGAGCCTAGGGCTCGACGTGCACCGGTTCGATATGGGTATGAAGACATGGTGGCATACGCATTAGTAGGTTACGGGGATGAGCCGATTTCGTATCGGGAAGCTATGGATTCTAGCGAAAATGCAAAGTGGAAAGTGGTTATGGAAGATGAGATAGAGTCTCTCCAAACAAACCGAACTTGGGAACTATACAATTTGCCGAAGGGGAAGAAACCTATCCGGTGCAAGTGGGTTTTCACTAAGAAAGACTGGGTTATAGGGTCCGGTGTTCGTTTCAAGGCAAGGTTGGTAGCCAAGGGTTATGCGCAAAAGAAAGGGGTGGATTATAATAAAGTGTTCTCTCCGGTTGTGAATCACACCTCGATTCGAGCATTGTTGGCTATGGTGGCGCAATTTGATCTCGAACTGGAACAACTCGATGTCAAAACTGCGTTCTTGCATGGGTACCTAGAGGAAGAGTTTTATATCTCTCAGCCGAAGGGATTCAAAGTTGTTGGTAAATAAAATAGTGTGTGCAAACTTCGAAAGTCGTTATACGGATTGAAGCAGTCCCCGCGTCAATGGTACAAGAGGTTTGACACGTTCATGATCGCGCAGAAGTTTACTCGGAGCGAATTTGAGCATTGTGTTTACTTCAAAAGGCTTGAATCTAGCAATTTCATCTATTTACTCATTTACGTTGACGATATGCTCATTGCTTCCCGGAGCTTGGTGGAGATCGACGTATTGAAAGCTCAGTTAAGCAAGGAGTTTGAGATGAAAGATTTGGGTAGAGCGCGAAATTTTTTGGGGATGGAGATCGTACGAGATAGGAAGAGGGGACGATTGTGTCTTACACATAAGTCAATACCTTAAAAAAGTGGTTGCTCGATTCGAGATGGAAAACTCAAAGCCGGTGAGTGTCCCGTTAGCACCGCACTTCAAACTATCGGCAACAATGGCTCCTAGCTCCGAGGAAGAGGTAGAGTATATGGCTCAAGTTCCTTATGCAACTGCGGTTAGGAGTTTGATGTTCGCCATATACCTACTAACAATGCTCATGGCTTGAGGTATTGAAAGCTCAGTTAAGCAAGGAGTTTGAGATGAAAGATTTGGGTGGAGCGCAAAATTTTTTAGAGATGGAGATCGTACGAGATAGGAAGAGGGGACGATTGTGTCTTATACAAAGTCAATACCTTGAAAAAGTGGTTACTCGATTCGGGATGGAAAACTCAAAACCGGTGAGTGTCCCGTTAGCACCGCACTTCAAACTATCGGCAATGATGGCTCCTAGCTCCGAGGAAGAGGTGGAGTATATGGCTCAAGTTCCTTATGCAAGTGCGGTTGGGAGTTTGATGTATGCCATGGTATGCACTCGACCGGACATTGCTCAAGCCGTGAGCATTGTTAGTAGGTCTATGGCGAACCCTGGAAAACCGCATTGGCAAGCTGTTAAGTGGGTTCTACGATATCTGCGGGGTACAATGGATAAAGGGTTGGTATTTGAAAAAACTGGAACGTCAACTATTGAGGGTTTTGTGGATTCGGACTACGTCAGCGACCTAGACAAGCGGATATCGACTACGGGTTATGTGTTTACATTGGGTAGCGATCCGTTGAGTTGGAGGTCGATGATTAAAAGTGTGGTAGCGTTGTCTACCACGGAGGCAGAATATATTGCGGTAACGGAGGCGGTCAAAGAGGCCATATGGCTTCATGGTTTAGTTAGTGATCTTGGTTTGAAGCCGAAAAAAGTGGTGGTGCACTGTGACATTCAGAGTTCAATTCACTTGGCGAAGAATTAAGTTCATCATGGAAGAACCAAGCATATTGATGTCCAATATCACTTCATTCGGGAAATTATTGAAAACGGTGTTGTAAATCTGGTTAAGATAGGCACCAAAGATAATCCGGCAGATATGTAGACAAAGGTTGTTCCGTTGGCCAAGTTTGAGCATTGCTCGACGTTGGTCAATATCCTTCGGTGTTGATGCCCCTTGGGGGGCGGTGGTCCTAAGGGACCGGCGAGGGTGATAGTGTCTTATTCGATGATTTGATCATGGTGGAGTGCATTGGGGTCTTGTGGAACATCGCCAAGGTGGAGAATTGAATATTTGGCTCTGTATAGGAATTATATTTCTATTAGGTTTTATATTGTCCAATTCTTAATTGGCTTTGTATTGTCCAAATCCTAATTAGATTTGTATTATCCAATTTGTAGTAGGATTTGACTTTGTGCAATCCTAGACCATAGGATTTATACTCTATAAATAGACCCCTTGTCATAGGGTTTATTTATGAGTTGTGTTATATTGTTTACTAGCTAGATTAAAGAGTATATTTGAGAGATAATATTGAGAGCTCTAATTGGTGGCTAGGGTTTGTTTTGTGCGTTGTATTTAGAATTGGTCTCATCAATAATAGCTATCACCCAGTGGATTAGTGGCGGTTTTGCCGACACCACCTAATTGCTTGTGTGCTTGGTTAGTTGTTTTCTTCTTTCATCTCTTGCTTATCATATTACTTGAATACCATTGGTGCTTGTTTATTTAATTATTGTACGCATAATTGTCCGGTCGGTCCTACGCTTGTGCTAAGGCTTGTTCTAGCGGTATCTTAGCACAACAGGTTTAAGGTCCATTTCCACTCTCTCGATTCTAATGCAATCCTACAATTTTTAAATTAGGTGCTATTCCACGCTAAGTAGTTAATCTCCAGCAATAAAATTAATTTATCAGCTCATAAAATTGCATTTTGATATAACCCAAAATGCCCTTTGTCCCTTGATTTGTGTCAGCCAATACCTTAACATACCACAGTAGAAAAGGATATGATTCCTCAGGATTGCCGTGCACTTCTCTTTCATTATCTCATTCCTGTACTAAGCATTCCAATAAGGGACTTCAAAGAGGTACTCTTTGAGCTTGTGTGCAATTTCCTTTGAGCTTAGATGAGGGTTGTCACATATTTGTTACATCACCACTGAAGCAACAACCTTAGATCTCATCTTTGCATATTTCCTTCCATGGATATGCCCCAGCAAGTATGCTCATTGTTTATCTCGCAGACGTAAAAATTCCCATTTGAACGCCTTAGAATTGCATGGACATACCACTGACAATCATCTACCTCCTTCCTAGCACAACACTTGGTAACCCTTAGATTGTCATTCTTCTTGTACACAAACATAAACTCAAATATTCAAATCACAAAACTGCCACAAGCCCACAAATGTTGAAACATAAAACGTGGCAGCAGTTCAAACACATAACAGGCAGTAGCAGTTCTTTGCTCACAAGTTAGTAGTCATAACTAACTATTAACTATTAAGTACCAAAATCCAAAAAAATTATATCTTAAAAGGTTCAAGATCCAAACCAAACTGCCAAATTATCCACCAAAAAAAAATATAATCAAAAGAAAGTAGCCGTAGCTTATTTCTTCAGTTCCCCCTTCTTTATCTTGCTCATTCAAAGCTAACTTCATAGCATGTTCTGCATTTGAAAGTGAAAAGTGAAAAAAAAAGTATTACTTAATATTTAAAAGGCCAAAATATAATATAAAGGACTAATGATAGAGGCAAAGGAGGGACACTGATTTAGTAATTTGTGGCCACTGTTCTGTCATCTTTTACAATTTATATGCAAGTGTATGGGATTAAACGAAAGTACTAGTGTACAATGTACTATATTACTGCCAACAAATTTAGCATGGGTACTTTTATCATTGTACCAATGTTCTACACTAATTAATTAATTATTATTAAAAGAAAACCAATAAAACTAAAATTAAACCACAACATAGCCTATCAATTAACCTACACAAGAGAGAGAGAGAGAGAGCACCTTCATGATGATAATGTAGAAGATGAGGTACTACTATGTCCACGGTTTGATCAACCCCGAGCCCTTCCCCTTAAACTACCCGCTCTAGAAGGTGGTCGAGGTGGGAGTTGTTGAACTGGGGGATGGGATGGAGGTGGCATTTCTACTATATTTGACATACCTATAAAAAATTCATAAACTTATTATAAATTTATAATCACCAAAAATCCAAAAACTAAATAAAGAAACACTTAGTATTTACTAAAGATAGTCACTTACTTTGTTCCAATTCTCCAAGTTCTTTGTAAGATTCAATTTTTTCTTTCGTAGGCTCCTTGTAAAATTGAAATTTGTCCCCTCTAAGCCAATCACTAGTGCACACTAAAGCCTCGACCATTCTAGGTGTCAAAGAAGCTCTAAATGGATCCATAATTCTCCCCCCGAGGCTAAAAGCATTTTCACTAGCGATGTTTGAATTGGGAATAGCAAATACATCCTTAGCAATAGTAGGATAATGGCAACTATTGACCCTCCACCAATCTAATTTCGAATATAATAAATCGAAATCATCATTCCTTGTACTTTTGTATGCATCATTAAAATACTTGTCTACTCCATTGGCTATCTTTTTAAGTTTAGCTTCCATTCTTTGTCTATTTCCACCCTTGTTTCCACATCTCCTCCTCCACACGTACCTCCACATATGATCTTTCCACACTAGTCCCATTAAAAGCTTCATATATAAGATTCAAGTGTGACTTCACCCGAGTCTTCACATCTTCAACTCGGTTAGGAGGGTAGCCATGGTCTTCCAAATGTAATTCAATCATTTGAAATTTATACCTTGGGTTAAGAGCTTGAGCCACAAATATTATAAGGTTCACATCTTAAAAAGAACCCTACTACTTATCAAACTTGCGCTTCATGGAAGTTGCCACATTTTGCAAAATAGGATTATTAAGATCTCTAATTGTAGCATCAATTTATCATTTTAAGTTTATCAAAATTTTCAAAACTAGTTGTGACATAGGAGTCTTGGTTGCAATAAGTTTCATTGTAGAATTTTTTTAAGAAATGAGTAAAGCCCATTGCTTTTTCCCAATTTACTTCATTCGGAGGACCCACTTTCTTGACATGCACTTTATTCCCATCGACTTCTCTATCCACTTCCTCATGAAAGTATACGACAAATTGTGCACTATCGTTCACTAACCTTGCAAGTACTTATTTGAACTTATATGCACTATGAAGGGAAAAAAACAAGAAAAACTCTGAAGTTTGGGGGTATTTGCAATTTTAATTCCATTATTTTAAATCTTGCAAGCGTGCCTCCAAAGTAATTTTTCACTGCAAATTTGACCCTCCGTCTAACTCCTCTGTTAAAGTTAACGGGAAGCTGACGTGGTAACCAAACGTCAGGGTTTTTCGTTTGTTTTTTTTCCTCTAATTATAATAATAAAACAATTACTTTTTCTACACAAAATAAAATGTATCATGTTTATACATAGCAAGTAATACTATTACAGTTCAAATTTTTAAAAAGTTAGATTTGGATTTACTTTATCAGACAATATTCTAAATTAAACATGGTAACTAGAAAATTTTGAAAATTTTTACTGGTGTACTAGCATTCATTTATGAAAATGTCAAAGTTATAGAGGTTACCCCTCGGCATAGCCCCCCCAAAAAAGAATTACTATATGTACGGTCTAATATATAATATAGACATCAATTACAAATTTACAATAAGAGAATTTGTTTTAAATGACTAAATATTTAAGAGAAATTTTGATATTTACCATTGTGGGTAAAATTTAATAGAAAAATCCTTAAAAGCAAACAAATACGTGAATGCAATTATTGTAAAATAATAGAAATAGATGTTCTTACCGTTAAATGTATTATTATTTTTAAATTTTTTTTAAAAAAGAAATCTTAATGTCAACGTGGGAGCGAGAAAAAAAATTGCGACAAAATCGTTTATAAGCATCCCACAAAAATCCAATATTTTTATATGTAATATGAGTAATATATATATTTTTTTTGCAATTCGAATTTCAAAACCTATTAACAAATTCTCAAATAACACAATAAATAAACACATGCAAGGAAGCCACAAATTTGAACCCCCTTCAAATAACACTTAATTTTTTTTAAGTGATTGTGTTAGTTAAAAGCATTTAGATTTAGTAAAAAAAAATTGTTTTGCCTTTTTATTTAGAAAATTAGTATTTTTTTTAAGTCATTTTTGCAAAGTAGTAGAAATTTGGGTGATTGGGTCAAAAATCCCTTCAACTATAAAAAATTCAAGAAAGATCCAAGTTAAAATATTTTGCTATAATAAGGACATGAAAAGATACGTGTATATTTTTGTGACCTTATTACCCTTGAATGAATCAAAGGTAATTACCAAAAATAAGTTATTTTTTATGAAAAGGAATTACCAAAAATAAGCTAATTTCTTTTATAAACTATTTCAAATTTTATTTGCAGATTATTGATAATCTATTTATTTTTATAAAATATACTATTTCATCATTCCAATTCATTCTTTTAGACCATAATAATTCCACAGTAAAATTTCTTACAAAACAAATAATTTCACAACAACTTTACAGAAGACTTAGTAAATTTCACTGTATTTTTGTATAAATGTAGATTTTTTTTCAGTTGAATTTATTTTTTAAAATATTCTGCTTCTGTAGTTAAATTTATGCAAAATTCCCTGGAAATTTGATGAAATCTATATTATATTTTTTTGCAATTTTGCAGAGAAATTTGCAAAATTTAGCAGCAATTTTTCCACAAACTATTTTTTGCAAAGAAAATTCACTAAATGCAACATTCATTGCATATATATATATATATCTCACTGAAAATTTAAAGAAATATATATTATATTTATCTGCAATTTTGCAGAAAAGTTTGCAAAATTTCACTACAATTTTTGCACAAACTAAATTTTGCAGAGAAAATTCACTACAAAAAATAAATAAAATAAAAATTCATTGGATATTTGAAGAAATCGATATTATATTTTTCTGCAATTTTTCAAAGAAGTTTGCAAAATTTTGCTACAATTTTTCCGCAAACTATTTTTTGCAGAGAAAATTCAAAAATCACTTAAAATTTGAAGAAATCTAGATTATATTTTTCTACAATTTCGCAGAAAAGTTTGATAAAGTTCACTAAAATTTGCCGTAAACTAGCTTTGTTGGAGAAATTTAACTACATCTTAATAAGTTTGTAGAAAAATATTTTCATAGAAAGAAAAGAACTAAACTCCATTACCCATGCAAAATCAAGAATGATCAAAAAAGCCAAACTCCATTATCCAAACAAGATTAAGAACTAAAATTGAAGATCAAACTTCTTATTTTTTGGGAAAATTCGAAAATATATTATTAAGAGAAAATGAATATTTATTAATCATCTTTCAACATATGAAATTAACAGAAAAACATTAATCTACCTCGAGACCAAAACATCAAACTTGTGGACTAGCTTGTGAAGATGAGGAACATTTGTTGAATTCGTGCAGGGGCCTTTGGGGTGAATACACTTAAGAATATTCAGGAGTTGTTCTAGGTTTTGGATGTAGAAGCTGGGAAAAAAGGTCAAGTGCGGTGCCAATGGTGAATGAGATTACGGCAGGGATGGGGGAGGGGAATGGTTTAATTTTGAAAGAGGATTTTTAAAATTTCAAATAGAAAAGGCAACAAAGGGGATAATACGTGTGTATATATTTAGTTCTGGAAGGAGCAAGACTTACTTAGTTTTCAAATAGATAGAAAAGGCAATAAGGGGAATAAATTATGTGTATATATTTAGTTTTGGAAAGACAATACTGTTGTAAACGCTACTTATGTAGTATGTGGCTAGTCTGGTATTATTGTATATTATAGGGTCCATTCTGTAATTATTAATATTCGTTGCTATATAAATAGAATGAGATGGGAACTAGGTATACAGTTCACCAATTCCCACAATATTATTCCCTTTTCCGTTTCTCTATACTTTAACAAATACTAATTTAGTTTTCAAATTAATAGAAAAGACAACAATCAGATTAATTTAGTTATATATATGTATATACTAAATTATATTGATATGGGCATATGTGTAAAATCTCATTCAAATTAATGTTCATTATGTCTTTATGACTAGTTTTATAAATAAAAATAGTCCGTATGGAGTTAAAAGATCACATGCTAGATCTTCCGTAGAAAAGTCATCTTATAAGGGATTTTACTCCCATTTTCCCTAGAAATTTTAGGTACTTTTTTATTTTATTTTTCTTTTTGATATGTTTTCGTTGCCTACATATTTTCTCATTTTTTATTAAAATGAGAAGTTTAAAAAAAACACAAAAAACCCTGAAGTTTGGTTGCCACGTCAGCTTTCCGTTAACTTTAATAGAGGAGTTAGACGGAGGGTCAAATTTGCAGTGAAAAATTACTTTAGAAGCACGCTTGTAAGGTTTCAAATATTGGAGTCAAGATTGCAAATACCCCCAAACTTCTGTTTTTTTTTTTTTTTTTTTTGTTTTTATCCCCAATATGAAGCATAGTGTAGATCGCATTCCACCTTGTCACCACATCCATTGGGACAATTGCCATCTTAACATTCTTTTTTAATATCGCACACTCTTTAAATTTATCCAACCTCACACTAGAATAGTGAATGAACTTTACACAATTCGAATACCCTCAATGGACTCTACAAGCTCCTTTATCCCATCATTCACAATCAAATTAATTATGTGACAAGTACACCTCATATGTAGGTGTTACCCGTCAAGCAAAAGATTATCATATATGCTTCCGAAGTTGCTTCTTCAAATACTCCACCACCATATCATTGGAACTAACATTATCTACGGTAATACTAAAAACTTTACTTACATCCCTCACTCATTCAACTTCTCTTCAAGACACCTCCCTATATCATCACCCTTATGAGAAGTAATCTTATAAAAGTTGATCACTCTCTTGTGCAACTTAAATTCCGAATCTACAAAATGGGTCATCACCACCATGTAATCATGGATGGAGGTCCAAGTATCGGTTGTTACAATCACCCTCACATTTCCAATTATGCTTTTAATGTTTGATTTCTCCTCATATAATATATTACATACCTCCTTAGCAATCTTCTACATATTAGGAATTATATACCTAGGCTGAAGATCATAAATAAAATCTTTAAAATCGAGGTGGCCAACCACCTTAAAAGGCATCTCCACCTTGATAATCCACTTCACACACTTAAGGTCAAGTTTACTTTGGTTAAAATTATAAACTCCTAAGTCACCTCCCATACTCGATTGAGTTAACATTGGTTAGTTTTTATCAACTCCCACACGAAGAGGAGAACCCTCACACCTATGCAAATGATTGAGAAGCCCAGTAGTTCTATTCCTCTTAGAATCTACCGGTATTTGTAATTGACAATAATTACAAATATCAAACATCCACTCTTTCCCTTCATCATCCTTGTATTTTTGTTTTTTACAATGTTACCACGCGATAATTCTTTCCAGCCTCTTCTTCCTTTTATTCCCACCAATAGTAGAAACTTCCCCTTCATCTCCGGCACCTTGATTTTGGTTATTTTGTGATTGGGGTTAATCTTGAACTGGAGGGTTTTCAGGTTGGTTACCCGAATTTATACTCGGTGACATGTATGTATGGAATCCATTATTACTAGCGGATTGACTATCCATCATAAAAAAGGGAAATAAGTGTTAGAATCCGTATATAAGTATATATATATAGCTATAAAAATTTAATTTACATGTAAGCAATGAAAGCAAAATATTGAGATTGCAATTATAATACTAGATTACTAGTATTATACATAAAATATATATATACACATATACATATTATAGAATAAATATTGAGATTGCAATTAGATAATACTAGATTATAGATTACTAGTTGAAGTTCACAAAAGATTAAAAAAAAAGCCATAACATTAACTACTACTCTAGTACAGTACTAACAAAAAAGAAAAAAAGGGAGCAAACTAAAATTTAACTTAACTACAAACTGAATTTAAAATTAAACTAAAGTATAAACAAGTAACAACTGAAGTATGTGAAAGTATTCATATATAAACTAAAGTATAAACAACTAACAATTATGAACTATTAGGGCTAAATAATCTCTAAATTCAAACATCAAAGTATCAACTATCAAGACAACTACCAAGTATGTAAATAATACATAGGTCATAAACTATTAAAAGGTAAATCATCTTTAAAATTATTAGGGCTAAATATCTAAATCATATATTAGGGGTTAGTGCTAAAACTTACAAACTATGAAATTTCAATGTGTATTAACTAGAGAAGTAAATAAAGTATAAACAAGCAACTAAATCGAAAATATATTAAAAAAAACAAACTAGATTGGTACCTTAGAATTTCATGTTTTAGGGCAAGATGCATCGATGGAGACTAGAGAGTGGAGGCGTGGTGGATTGGAGTCGATAAGTGAAGTAGTGAACTGTGGGGTGAATGGGTGGTGGTGGTGGGAGAGAATGGAGGGGAGAGAGTTGCGGGAGTGGGAACTGAGAGTAGAGAGAGAAACTGAGATCATAGAAGTGTAGAAATTGTTTTAATAAAAGTGAAGTGGGGAGGTTTAAAAACTATGTCAAAACCTTTTAAAAAAATGGGTTTGGTATAACCGAACCACTCTACTCGTCATATCGTTTTTGTACTATTTAAACTTCGGTAACTAACTTTCGGTTACCATTAAAAATTGGTTCGGTTCAGTTCGGTATTTTTGTTAATCAGTTTGGTTTTCGATTTTTTGATAAAAAATGTCAGCCCTACCTAAGAGTGTAGGACCATCGGTCATAGCATTTGCTCTAAGTAAACAGGGTAAATTGGGTAATAAATATATCCTAAATGTACACGTAATGATTATATTATGTAAGATAAAATTAAATTCCAGTTGATTGTTTATTATATCCATAAGGGCTTTTTTTGAGTTTATCCCTATTTATATGAAATTAGAGATAACTCTAATCTTGATAATCCTTTTAACTTATTCCTTAAGAATTTGACAAACCTTTAATTCCATTAAAAAATTTGTTAATCCAACCATTTTTCCCCTTGTCTTCTTTAATGCAACCATTAATGCAACTGTTCATTTTATTTTTTTTAAAAAACAAAATCTAACCTTTATTATTTACTCTCTCTCTAAACTTATAACAATTCACGTTTCTCTCCATAAACTCAGTGCTTCCAATTAAATCAAATATTATTACCCAATCAATTTAATCAAAATTAAAATGAAGAATATAATTGCTTAAAATTTGTGATTGAATTCAATTCTTCAGCTTTAGGCTTCTCCATTTTCTCTCTATATCTCCTTATATATATATACAAAAAAATAATAATAATACCCAAGCCTAAAACATCTGAGGGTTCATCTTTCTCTAGATCCCTAAATTTATTTTTGACCTCATTCTTTGTAAAGAGATAAATGAAAGCAGATTTATATATGTGTGTGTGCAAAGAGATGTTAATCACCAAACTGGGTACCTAAATCCCCAAATCGTAATCTCAATCATTAACATCCAAACTAGGTTCCTATTCCCCAATTCCTACCCTCTTTTACAAACAGATCAAAAAATATTCATCACACAAAAGCCATGAATGCTTCATCATTGGTGCAATTTTATTTCATGGAGAGAAATAGGGAACATCGTAGCACTGGCGATGTTGATGGGGTGGCCTAGCTCTAGTGACGCTGTGGATTCGTTAGCGAGTGATATCTACGTGCAAATGTATGTAAAGGGGATGTCTTTGAGTTGTTTGATAATGATACGAAGCATGGGAGAAACATTAGGGGATTTTGTATCCCAACATGACTACGAAATATATGGTTGATTTTTTCGGGTGTGAATGGGATGGAGGTGGATTGATTATCTAGGGTTTGTGTTTTCTCTCTTCTTTTTGATAGGGAAATTAGGGTTCATATGTGTAAAGATGAAGGAGAAGTGTTGGAGGAACAAGATGATGGCATTTGGTCATTCTGGGAAAAAATTGGCTAGAATTATACATTTATTAAAACACAGAAAATTAAGTGAGTAACTATAATTTCATATTATTAACAAGGGTAACTCAAAAAAACTATATTTATAACAATAAATCGGTTTGAGGTGAAACGTTTTTAAGGATTAACTGCGACCCCAGCTGCACTACACGCATGGGCATTAACCTATAAAAGTTAGGGTGAGATTATTTACAATCTCTATTTATCTTATTAATACTCTTCATTTAATTTTGAATAGATCTACTTTTAAACACCCCCTTATATCTCACAAACACTCCCCTCAATTAACATATTTACTCTAAAGTAAAAAAATTAATCTATCAATTTATCCATGGATAATAAATTAATCACACACTTTAAGACACCTCTCTTATATCTCACTATCTTTCCGCTTTGGCCGAATTTATTCCATTTACTCTCCCCACATTAGGAGAGTAAATAGCATATGTTCTCCTCACATGAGGAGAGTTTAACTTTAAAATTTTTCAGTAGGTTTAAAAGCCAGTCTCCCCACTTCAGCCGAATTTAATTTATTCCATTTACTCTCCCCACATCAGGAGAGTAAATATCATATGTTCTCCCCACATCAAGAGAGTTTAAGATTAATTTATTACCCATGGATAAATTGATAGATTAATTTTTTTAGTTAAGGTTAATTATATTTTTGAAGTGTGTGATTAATTTTAATTAAGGTTAATTATATTTTTAATTACATACTTTATATAAATTACTTAAAGTAAATAGGAGAGATAAATAGGGGTTGTTAGTGATAAAAAAATCATATTTGAGGGGTGTTTGTGAGATGAGATGTGCTAGTGAGAAAAATGAAGATTATAAATAGTCTCACCCAAAAGCTATGCGTATGGCCCATTTCTTTTCCGGCCGGCTCAGAGATACTCTCTTTTTCATAGTCTCACTACCTGTTCTCCCTGCACCTGCTTTTTTTTTGTAAATTTTAAATTTTATAACCACCAAACAAACAAGTACACAAACTCAAGGGCATATCCAAGTATTACATCAACACGCTCTCTAATTCCCCACTACTTGCACACTAACCAATTATTAAAAGTTCTCCTACATTTCCAATTCCAAGACCTACAAACAGCACATCTGGTAATCTCACTAACATCACACTCAATAGATATACAATCATTACGAAATAGCGTATTGTTTGTCTCCTGCAAATACAATAAATGGAGGCTGCCATACATAACCTACCCACTCTAGCACACAAAGAAGAACCTTTATACCTTCTACTAGCCTATTTTATCTCCTGCTCCCATTTAGCACATATATAAAACTGACTATTCATATGCATAGCCATCCCCCAAACACGCTTTGCAAATACACAGCTGAAGAAAGAATTATCTTTATTCTTGTCCCCATTACCACACAGAACACAATTATTATCCGGGAACACCCTATATTCCATCAATTTATCATTTGTGCTTAATCGATTCCAATAGACAAGCCAGAAAAATAAAACTGGATGTTGATGTACAATCCTTACCACACACTATTTTATACCATGACACATTAGGCTTCGGCTCCCTTAACACATTCCAAGCTGAACTAACAGAAAAAACCTTACATTTATCCAATACCCACTCCACTCTATCATCCCTAACTATTGGGAAATCATTAGACCCGGGAAGAGGCATATTCCACCTAAACCCACTAACAAAATCAACAATTTTTGCATCATCATTACTAGCAGCTTCATATATCACCCGAGGCCCAAATCTCAATTTTAACGGCCCAAGCGGATGCCAATTATCATTCCACACATACACCTCCCTACCATTACCAATTTTATATTTAATAAACTATATTACTCAACTACGGTTCTTAAGAATCTTCATCCATGTCCATAAGGCATCAACAGGGCAAATGCAATTCCACAAGCTCTTCCCAAATAACATGTATATATGACACCATTTTACCCACAACGTATCATTCTTCGTAGTAATGTCCCGCACATATCACATCATAGCAGCTATATTACACACCACCAAACCTTTTAATACCCAATCCCCCTTCCTTTTTTGGATAACACACATCTGGCCAAGTAACTTTATAACCCGTTTTCTTTAACTCAACATTTGACCACACAAACCTCTTGATAGTATCTTTAACCTTATTCAAAACTTGCTTTGGTGTAACAACCATACTAGCCCAGAAAGCTTGAACCCTATACAAAACAGGGATAACTAACTAAACTCTCATTGCATAACTTAACGTTCGTTTAGTCCAACACTGAATTTTTGTAAGAATTTTTTGTTTGATACTCTCACAATCTCGAGCCAGTAATCTGGTGGAAATGAAAAGCACACCCAAATAACGAACGGACAATTCTTCTGTCCCATACCCATCACTTCACATAACTGATTTATCACCTCATTATTAACCCCTACCACGAATAAGCTACTTTTCTGAAAATTAGGATGAGGTCCAGATGCATCACCAAACTCAGTTATAGCTTGTTGAACCATCCTAATAGACTGTATGTTACTGCCACATAACAAAAGCAAATCGTCAATAAATAACACATGACTTATCTTCAGCTCAAAGTATCTTGGGTGATACATAAAACTAGGACTCTAACTTTTCACATTTAGTAGATTTTAGATTAAATCCATAACTAAAATGAAAAGACACGGGGATATTGGATCTCCTTGTTGTAGACCTTTAGCACCTATAAAACACCAATCTAAACACCCATTAAGAACAATAAAATAAGAAGGCGCGGTAACATAACACACAATCCACTGAACCATAGTAGGATGAAAGCTCATAACCTCAAGCACTTTCCTTAAATAATCCCAATCAATTGATTCGTATGCTTTTTGTATATCAATTTTCATTGCACATCTAGTGAACCCATCTCTTCAATGATATCCTTTAATCAACTATTACATTAATAAAACATTATTCGCTATATGTTTATACTTTACAAAGGCATATTGTCGAGGCCCCACCAAGTTGTCTAACAAAGGTTTGATACGTGAAACTAGAACCTTGGATATGCATTTATAAATAAACTTACTCGTTCTAAAGAAGTAAAGCACTGCTTTTGTAACATCAGACCCCACCACGTCCTAATTAGTTTTGAAAAACTTGGCATTAAAACCATCTAGCCCCGGTGCTTTCTTCAAATTAATAGAGAACATAGTACATTTGATTTCTTCTTCAGTCACGCACCCCACCATGCTAGTGCTTTGCTCAGCAATTAACCGTTTAGAAACGGCGATCTCATAGCTAGTAAAAATGACATGTGACTGCCCCAACATATTACTAAAAAAATGATTGGCTTCCTTATCCCTTAATTCTCTGCCTCTCTATAACCTTAATACTTATCACCTTATTTTTCGCACGACGAACCTTCACCTTCCTAAGAAAATAAGCATTATTACTACACCCATTCAATAAGCAATTCACCATAGTCTTTTGCTTAAAAAAGGCCTCAGCTTCTCTCATCTGCAAATAATACATATTCAACTTCTTCTTATTTATTATATCTAGCAGACACAACTAATTAAGTTCTGAATGGCCCATTGAAATTGATGTAACTCCTCCCTAGTAATCTCAACTCTACTTGAAATATTACTGAAGTGCTTCTTATTTCACTGCTTCAACTCATTATTCAATAGCCTCAATTTAGTCACCACCCTAAACATATCATACCTTACACAATCCTGTTCCTAGCTCTTCTTCATAGTATCACGAAATTGATTATGTCACATCTAAAAATCAAAGAATTTAGAAGGCATCCTACATCTCCTGCCATTGGTTTGGGACAAATATACATAATTCTAGAGAGATTTTTTAGGCAAAAAATATTTAAATGCTAGAATCAATTTTTGAGAGTTTTGAGACACCTCCTATATTTTATTTACATGCTATAAAAGATTCTATTGTCCTTCAAATTTAAAAACTAGGGTTTCAAAACGTTCATGGTCTTACGGGAGTGTTTTCGGTTGCGATTGAAGACGGGGTGAGCGAATTGGTTAACTTGTGATAAGGGAGATCATTAATAGGGGTGAAGGATTGTGATCAAGTGCAAAGAAGGAGGCGACGGGTAAGCCAAAAAAATCGAAAAAGTTGAAAACGCTATGCCAAACTAGCTACGGCTGGATTATACGTTCAAGGTATTGGCGGGACTATTGCGTAAATTATGAAAAAGCAATTGTTGTAGGTCATCATGTCTGTAATTTCGTTTTGATCATATTGTCGGTTAATTTTGAGAATTAGTCCTACGCAAGTAGGGATGTCTTGTTACTTCCTTGTGTTGTGATTACTTTTTTGTAATTGCTTGATAAATACAACACAATTTTCGACAATAAAATTTGATAGACCCGGAGTTTTCATTCCACTTATCATATATAAAATTATTTTTAATAAAACCCTAAAATCAACATAGGCAATACGATCCCTAAATTTGATTTCTTCAATTGGTATCAGAGAAGGTTTCCTTAATTTGCTAGGATTTGTATCGAGGTTGATTTGCGTTTATTTGCTAATGCTTGATTTGATTTGTTTTTCATGGCTACAAAAATTGATTTGTTTAAGTCCAAGGTTCCTATTCTTAATGAGTCTACTTATAATTATTGAAAATTTGCATGATTATTTATTTATAATATTTAGACGAGAAAATTTGGCAAATCGTTTTAGATGGTTATACTAGACCCACTGTGAATGTTGATGAGAACAATGGACCTAAACCAGTAACCTTATGGACTAATAAGGAATTAGAAACAACTAAGTTTAATTCTCAAGGTCTGAATGCAATCATAGCTCATGTTTTTGAGGAAGAATTTAAAAAGATTTCAAACTGTACTACTTCCAAACAGGCCATAAATATTTTGACCGTAATTTTTGAAGGAACCAAAATTGTGAAAAGTTCTAAAATTCAAAGGCTCATAATAGATTTTGAAACTATAACGATGAAAGAAGATGAGTCATTTAATACTTTTTATAATAAGCTCAAAGACATAGTGAATTCTTTTAAAAAACTTGGCAAAATAATTTCTGAATCTTGTGTGGTAAAGAAAATCCTACGGTCTTTACCTGAAAAGTTCCTCCAAAAAATTACTGTCATTGAAGAAAATAAGGATTTGGACTCCTTAACGAAAAACGAATTGATTGGCTTTTTTTAAATTTTTTAGTATAACCGACTTTTAAAATACAAGACTCAAAAGGAAAAGACGGATCAAACTATTGCATTTAGAGCTAAAAATGAGCATACGGTTGAATATAATGAATGATCTATGTTTGATTTCCAAGAGATAGCTAATTTTGCTTCTAATTTTAACAAATTCATGACGCTAAATCAAAAATCGGGCAATGGTGGTCAAAATTTTAGAAAATTGGGGAAAGGGATTGTTAAGAATAAACCTCAATCAAGTGAGAATTACTTTGAGTGTCAAGGTAAAGGTCATAAAGCTTTTGAATGCTCTACCAAGATTAAAAGATTAGAGAAGAGCTTGGCATAAAAGGGAATGCGTACTACTCTTAATGATGACAAGGAAAATTCGAACACTCAAAATGAATCTCATGAATATTTAGCTTTTGCCGCAAAAGTTACTTTAAAAGATGTGAATCAAGAGATTTTCAAGAATTCACTTTATGATGAAGAGAAAGACTTTTCGAATCTTCAATCAGCCTATGATGCTCTTTTATTAGAATGTCAAAAAACTTTTTGTGAAAAATTCAAAACTTGCGTCTAAAACTCAATTTTTTGAAAAGAAGATTATTGATTTGAAAAAGGACAAAGCAAGTTTTGATAATTCAAAGGTGAGAAGACATAATTTTTAAAGAAAATTAGACAACTTAAAAGTGAAAAAGAAAATTGTCTTGGTCTAATTGGTTTTTTAAAAAAGGTAAATTTGAAGTATGAGAATAAAATCAAACGACTAGAAGAATGCAGTTGTGATCTAACTCAACAACTTGAAAATGCTTTTGTTGTCAAAGTTGGGTTATAAATTAGTTCTATGAAACTTGAATCTATACTTTAAAATCAAAAGAGTAAAAATAAAAAAAGAAGGACTTGTATTCTTAAATTTTGAAGCTAAAAAGCAAACTAAGACTATCTTTGTGAAGGCCACTTCCCAAAATTCAAATGTTGCTAATTCTTCTAAGTTTAAAACTTTCATTGATAAAGCTCCTTAAACTCCAAAGAAAGCCAAGAACGTCTAAAAGAAAAAACAAGCTTTTGCTCAAAAATTAGTTTATCTAAAAGTTTCCATTTCGGAGGTTCTTGAAAATCAAGTGATACCTTCTGATGTGTACAAACAAATGCCCCCACAACCATTTTGGTGTGACTATTACGAGATGAGATATCACTTGAAAGAGTTTTATCAGTAAACTTCGAAGAAGTGAATCATTGTTAGTTAGTACAGATGATTAATCATACGCAAGTAAGGATACCTCGTTACTTCCTTAAATTGCGGATTACATTTGTGTGATTGCTTGATTGATATAATTGCTAAGAAACACAACACAGGTTTCGACAGTAAAATTTAGTAAACCTAGGGTTTTAATTCCGGTTATCAAATATAAAATTATTTTTGATAAAAGTCCTAAAATCAACCTAGGCAATACGATCCCTAAGTTTAATTTCTTCAAAACAATGTTTTGCATTTTGGCCTTCCACACTTGCTTTTTCTTATTACATTTAGCCTCCACATACATGCCCAAACATAATACAAAAAGAATATTGAATTGGCCACCATTCGTACTCTATTTGATGCTAAATAACCTTCCTACTAAATTCCTTAATAAACACAATGTCGGGCATCTTTTCCCTAACAAATCTCCACATAAGCGTGAGCAAAAGTAAGGCACGTCCTTTTACCAGTTATCATATCTATGAACAATGGCTTACCAACCAAACTAGCTATTTTACTAAGCATATTTTATGACCACAAATGTAGTTTTAGATTAGGGAATTTCACCACATTGGAATCACATTTAGCCTTTCTCTTTCTAAATTCACCTTTTTCGACCATGGCTTAATTATAGCATCAAAGTACTAAGGCCCTTCCTCTATAACCCTATCCCTAGCTTCCTCATCATCAAACAATACACCCCTAACTTTAACAAACAGACATTAACCACACCATACTTCCTCTAGTTCCTCTCTATAAACTGCCTTGTAATATGAAATAATGGCTTAAAAACTTAAACATATACAACCAAAGCTTTAGCCCATCTTTGGAACTCATTAGCAACCTTATCCTCAGTAAGTTTCACCATCTTCTGATCGCCTCATTAATAGGCTGAATATACTATAACTACACTTTAGAATCCTTATTACGATTTTGAGCAACAATATTAACCCAGGACCTACCTTTATTCTTCTTCTCAACACTAGTGCTATCTCCACCTTGCAATCGAGGAAAATCCATATAATAGTCTTCACATACTTCCAGATTCGATTGAGCTCCCTGATCCATCTTATTAGCTTTTAATTTCAGGATCTCCTCTTCATGCACCTTCATTTTTGCAAGCAAAACATCCTGATCTAGGAGCAAGCTATTATTGTTATGTTTTGTCTTCACCAATTCATTAACCAAATCATCAACATCATCCTTTTTCAACAACAAATTAGTAGATTCCTCACCTATATCATTCTCCCCCCCAAGCCTTCTAATTTTCTCAGATTGGGCATCTAAAACACAAAGCAAATTATCATTCTCCTTCTTTAATTCCTTTAGGTTGGCACTCTACATCTCCTCAACCTTAACTTCACTATCCACATTCACTTGCTCTGAAATCTCAAGAAATGGCATATATTTTCCCTGGTTTGTCGACCTCCTTTGCGATTACTCAAAAAATCCTTTATATACACATCATGTGGTGCTTCTTGGATCCTAACAGATTTCCTTATTCCTCATCAAGTATACAAACTTGTGATTAGCAAACAAAAAAAAATGAAATATGACGTGGCACTAGTGAGTGCGATGGCAAAACGGCATAATCAATCGCACTAGCATATTAAACAACACCGTGCCCCTTATGTTTTTATTTATATTTTTTTTCCTTTATTTCTTTTATGGGCAAGCTTTAATCTTAAAGCACTTCCAAGACATTTATCTCTTTTCTGTACATGCTTTTTATATCTCTTTTAGAATATTATATTATTTTATATTTATAATATAACACAATATAATAATTTTTAATTTTTTTCTATCATATGACTACCATACCACTATTCAAGACCTAAGTAAGACCATCCACTATAGGTATGCTAAAAACCCATATTTAGCCCACCAACCTCCACTACAATTATGGTATAATAGCCATAAATCTATTGTGTATGGTAAGGCCTGACTAAATTTAAGAATTGTCTAGGTCAATCGTAGTTGCCTCTACCTCAGGTGGGTTAATGCTGCCTGTCCATACCTCAGAGGGTTACATTGACCTACCCCTCCCATTTTAATTTTTTTATATAATAATGGTTTTTAAATTTTTTATTTTTTAGCCCTCAAATACTGGATAGTTAGTTTTGGATATAATAATCAGTTTTTAGTAATTAGTTTTTAGGCACAAATTCGAATAATGGTGATTTTTTTTTCATTAATTTTTTTAATTGTTTTGTGAAAAAATCAAATAACATAAATCAGTAAAAGCATTAAACACATAAAATAATATCATACGTAAACTAACAAATTACATTAGTAAAGAAACCTACAAATTATTTAAATTGGGCCAACTCAATTGTGTGAAGTTTCAATCAGTATTGTCGGTAGGAACATTTGTTGTATTTTTTTGTGAATAAGGTGCAAATCTATAGTTAGGATTCCTTACGGGTCTATAGGCTACATGAATGTTAAAGTGACCTGCCAATGCTTGTAATCGTTCAATCTTGGCATTATTTCTTGCAATTTTTTTAGCTAAACTGCATGTTTTTAACAACATTGCCTTTCAGAGCTCATTTGAATAAATAATAGCATTTGCGCACTTTTTTCCTCCATTCCAATTGGCTTAATTTAGGCTCATGAGGAAGTTGAATATCCGACACATTTATTTCTCAATAATTAAGCCTATTGCATTTACTTACATACTTGTAAGTCTAGTTGATATCATCTTAGGTTGAACTTAATGTTAGCAGATGGGCCGAATAGAGCTCCATTTGGCGAACATGTTGACTTGGAATGTGTAGCATGTATTCCAGGCCGGCTCCATCGGTGTTAATATAACGCCATAGAGGTGGCACATCAAATTTATAGAAAAGGCCTGATAATAGTCATTGAATTAACATTGAGAAGCTTGTAAGGAAAAGAACACACAATTTGGCTACAAACCTTTGTGTTCCACCAAAAAACCCATGTATTGCAATAATGGGATGAATCACATTATTTTTAGAGGATTTTCAGGAATACCAGTATCTTCGATCAGTTGGCGATGGCAACACTCTCCTAAATACCATGTGGTGCCTAGTGATGGTTTAAGAAGCATCACTTGTTGAAGAGAAAGATTCTTTGTGATTTGTAAGGATTCTTCCGTCACATATGTAGGATGCTTCGAAGGTTGCCAAATTATTGGCTTCGCCGTCCGCATTACGAGCTGATTCTGAGCACTTGCAAAATTGAATTTGAAATCGTCAAGACTTCTTTTATGATTCTCCATTTCCCAACGGTGAATTATAGGCCACACGTCTTGGGACTTATCAAGATTTTAAATTGGGCATGATGTATTTACGTACTCAAAAAATATGAGTACTCATAAGGCGCTTAAATTATGGGTATGATGTATTTACGTACTCAAAAAATTTGAGTACTCATAAGGCGCTTGAATTATGGGTATGCTTTTAAATTGGGCATGATGTATTTATGTACTCATAAGGCGCTTGAATTATAATGAGCTTATTGTGTCTCTTTACTTAATAATTGTCATAAATAAATATGTCACTTAGAAACTGACATAATTGTTCATTATTTATGTCGGTTTCAACCGAGCTAACACAATAGCTATAAACTCTTAAAAAGCGACACAAATGTGGCACTATTTAAGTTTTTATGTCATTCTTAACTTGACCAACATATTTTAAATAATAAAAGCAACATATTTGAGCTTTTTTCTTGTAGTGACATAATTAAAAAATCGCTAGCCCCCTTCTTATATATTGAATCAAGTGTAAAATATATCCATGCAAGAATGGCTAAGCCCCAATCATATTTTCCAATGTCAGACATTTATATTCTTAAAAAAAGTTAAGAACTCAATCGGGATAATACTGTTTGCTTGTGCGAAGAAAGCACTCATAACATAAAATCCAAATGCTCTAGCATAAGTGATGCCATCAACATACGCTTTTATATCGTTACTTGTTAAGTAATTGTATAGCAACGATTGCCTCAATCCACCTTTTTCATATTTTATTTTTTTAAGCCGGGAAAATACATTGGAATGATTTTGGATGCATTTTTAATTTTTATTACATCTAATTCGGGGCGAGATTCTCCCTTCTTGATTGGAATACCTGAAATTAATAAAAGTGTGAAACAATATTTAATTAATAATATTAATTAAATTTAAAACAATATATTAATAATATTAATAATTAATATTAAAATAATATTTTTAATAATAAAACAAATAAACTAATATAAATTAGAGTTAAAAAATTATTATAAACTACCTGTCAAAAAAGTGAAATCGAATGGTTTGATACCCAACTCAACCATGGGAAAATGAAATGTATGATTTTATTACACCATTTTGAAATAATAGAATCCGTAACATACGAAGATCTTGATAGTAGACTTTACCAATTTGCTGCCAAATTCTATGCTTGTAGCATATATTGCTAACGTTGTTAAGTTTCATACTTGAGTCAGGGATATGTAACTCGCTATTGATGACGCCAACATACTCTTTAACAGTAAGTTGACCAAATGATTGAAAACATTCAAATTTATAAGCTATTTCATATTTATTTTATTTCGATGAACCGGCTTCCACAGTACTTTGTCGTGCCGGTTGCGCACTCGAAGGTTATGACGGTGATGTATCACCGTTATTATTATAACTGATTGTTGGCGCACTTTATTTGCGTCAACAAGAGATTTATTTTTTCCAAAATCGATTAATATGCTCCATAATAATGGATGAATAATAAAAATGCAAATATAATTAAAGAGATTGAGAATAAAAAAAATAGTGGGGTGGAATTAATGATTGAATTTTGGTGAGAAGAATTTTCTGTGGGGTGGGGGGCTGGGTATTCAATTTTGGTGTCGTTGGGGATTTGGAGTTGGGGGAGGGGTGGTGGGATTCAAATTTTATAGCTTTGGATTAAGAGCTGGTGGGGAGAGGTGAGTGAATGTGACCTGTTTGTTGGGGAGAGGTGAGTGAATGTGACCCGTCCCTGTTTAAGCGGGCATCATTTACCTGTCCGCCTTTCTTCCTGTGGGCACCATTCATCCGCCCTCCACCATTTTTAGCAATTACCCATAGTGAAAGTCACCCGGCTAAAATAACAATCTAGCCTAATTTATACCATACCCACAGTAGATGACTTAAGTAGGATAAATGTACCCTATTGATCATCCATTTAAGTTTGCCATTGTCATGCTTTTATGCTTCATTTTAAAATTTGTACTGCACTCTCTAAAAATAAAAAAGGGGTCAAATATAAACTCTTAATTAAAACCAGATTTTATAAAATTATTTTGAAAAATATTAGGTTTATTTAATTTTTGTACAAATTTTTTTAATAAATTGATATGGTGGTGGTCTAATAAACTGATGGGCTACACATTTGATACGTAATTATTTACCTAATTATTTTAGGAATGCATGTAGTAACATGCCTTAATATATAGTGGTCTCCTCTGTGCCCAATGGTGGTAAATATCACTATTGAGACGGTAGTGAATATAATAATTATCAAGACTTGACACCTCTTCGTATCTTTTTGATTTAATTTTGTTTAACAGAGTTTAGCTCGAGAGCTAAACGGATGGATTTTTTCATAAAATTTAGTAAAGATAATTTTTATGATGTTATCATATAAATTTTTTATTATACTCACTACCGTCTCAATAGTGATATTTACTTCTATTGGGCATGGAGGAGACTCCACTATATATTTTTATGATGTTATCATCTAAATTTTTTATTATAATCATCTTTACAAAATCTCATTAGAAGATTCAATTTAGAATTGTATGAAATTATCATCTAAAATTTATTGATGCAAAATGAACATATGTATCAAATTTTTATCACATCCACCTCGAATTTAAATTTTTGCCACTGTCCCAAAAGTGTCGTCTTAATGGAAGAAACGAAGTCTTCAAATTTATTACTCTTGCATATTACTAATTTCTTATTGTATGTCATCATTCTTTTTCTTTAAATTCTCACGAGTTATTTGGAATCTATGGGTGAGCCCACCTACAAATTAATTTTGAGGAAAAGTGTGTTACATATGTAGTAAAATTGTTATCTAAATGATTTGAACTACACATTTTATTTTTATTTGAGTTTGTACACACCTTACGTGCATTTTAGCTAATTAAGTATTAAAAGAAAAAAAGTGGGGAGCATGAAGTTTAAAGTTGTAAAGTAATACAAATTTTATGGTCATACTTGTTAATTCATTTGTCCATATTAGCTGGTCATGTAAGCCTTCATTAAGAACTTTCAATCAAAGGTTGACAGAAGGTTAAAATTGTATAACTAAAGTCACTTCATAGTTGACATTGCTAAAGTTAAAACATTAGGATTAAGGTTGCAATATGCCCCAAACTTCAGGCTCAAGTTTGTCAATTTTCCTAAATATTGTATCAACAAATGGTGAGAGTATAGTAATAGAGAAATCAAAGCTAGTCGCCTAGTCTTGGGGGAGGATTGGCAGGAAGACCACTTAGGACCCAAAAATTAAAAGGGGCACTAATATTACATTTGTTTATATATATGTATATACATATATTAGAAAAGAAAAGAAAAATCTTTTTAATTAACAACACAACTTTCCAAAGTTTTCCAAAGCTTTAAGCATTTTATTGGAAAACCGCAACAGCCTTTTCACATCTTCTCTGATTTTTTTTCCATATTCAATCTCAATTTTATCATGTTACAAGAAAGAAGAGGGGCGCCAATTTTTTTCTTTCATTCATATTGATTTCACAACAATAAGAAAGAAATAGATTTTTAATTGTAGTGTTTTTTGCAAGATTCTTTGCAATTATAATATATTTTTGGTGGGATGTAAACTCTTATTATTTAAGCAAAATTAATCTATTTTTTTAATATAAAAAATTAATATATTTATTTATAAAATAGTACTCTTTAGAATTTTGTCCAGAGTTTCAAAATAGCCACGATCGGCTCTAAAAGAGAGTGCCAATGGGTTTGAAGGAAAGGGTCGTGTAAAATAAAAATATGTAATTTGGCAATCATTTGACACCTTGCCCCAACATAACAGAATCAATTGGAAAGAAAAAGGATTTAGGTCAAAAAAAAGGGAGTATAAAGCTTCGGCACTTCAGGCCCCGCTCTTCTTAAGAGAAATTACTCGGGAGTAAAGTTTTGCAAATCGAACAACCAGTGTTAAATTAGAGTATTCTTTCGTAAGATTTGATTTGAATCTTGTTTTCAATAGTTTTTCTTAGGTTCCGTTTGATAGTAACATGGAAAATGAAAAGAAAAATAATTTGGGTGAGAAGATAGAAAATAAGTTAAAGGATGTGGTGAGATTAATTCTTATTTTTTTAATTTCTTCTATGAAAAAAATTTCTTTCGGTGGTGGTGAAGAAATTTTTTTCACAAAACATAAAAAGTGAGGGATGACATATACTCACAAAAATGATTATGAGATAGAGAACATCTCACCACATACTTCAACTTATTTTTCATCTTCTTACCTAAATTACTATATTTTTATTTTTATTTTTTATGTTACTATCAAATGAAACTTTAATGGTTGATTTGTAAAAATATTTATAAACATCCCCTATTAATATTTAACATCCTCCTGCCCTAAATTAGAGAAACTTTCCTTTACCTAATATTTTTGTGATGAAAAAAAAAGGAAAAGAAAAAGAGGAGGATTAATTAGTGAAAAGTTGGTCAAGGGGCATTAAATTTGCCGGCTCAAATTTTCTTTTAATGGTTAACAGTTTGTAATTTGCATGCTATTTCTGCACCTTTTGGCAGCTAGTGTTCACATGGTGTACGGCGGTTCTATTTCATTGCGCTGCTATAAATGCGTTAACTTAATGCCTCATGAGAAAATATTAAAAAGAAGAAGAAGAAAATATCACAAGAAAATACGATACTCCAAAACAAAGAAAACAAAATTGGGAACATTAAATAATTGAGTAATCTCTTTGTACATAGGTTTCCCACAAAAGAAAAATGAATCCAAATATATCCTCTTCAAGTGCCCGGATCTCCTGGGTGGTCCATGCAATGCAAGAATTATCCACATTTTTTTATCTCACTATAATATTTTTTTATTTTTTATTTTTTAAATTAAGAAAGTTGCTTACCACTAGGCCAACTCTTCTCCTCTCTCACTATAATATTTATTTATTTGCTAACATACATAAAATCCTATTAGTAATTTTGATTATTTCTTAACCTTATCTTTTGCATGTATTAGAGACACCGTTACATAAAAATTCAATTCTAAATCATGTAATGTTTTGGAATACTTAAAATTCTTTTCCCTATAACTCCTGTCCGAGAGTGCACCACCTTTTGCTTAAAAAAAGAAAGAAAGTATTACCTATAAAAAATATTGGAAAAATATGGCACATATGGCTGAATCTCTACCAGCGCATGGAAAAATGTAAAATAATAGATTTTCAGAGGGGCTGAACTACTAATTTGGTGGCAGTGTGCCCATTACTCCTGTTCCCTGATAGATATTGTAATAATTGTATTTGCATGTACTTTAGGAAATTGTATATTTATTATAGATGATTTCATTTTATTTTTTTTGACAAATGCCTTTCCTTTTCCTATCTGTTTTTTTAAGAACCGGTCCTACCAGCGCATTTTAGCTGTTCCTCTTTCACTCCGTACAAGTAGTTTTTTTGGTTGGGGGTTGTTTGGACAAACAATGCTCACCCCAAATCCTGTAAGAGGAACTAAACAATTTTGGGGAGGGAAAATGGGTGGGAGTGAGTGACTAGAACCTTATATCTCCATTAAGTATGGAATTTAGATGTAAAGTTTTTTTCGATGAAAAAAAGGAAAAAACAAATAGTAAGAGGGCATATCATTACATCTTTCTACTTATTTTATATTTTTGTTATTATTTTTCATCTTGTTATAGAATGAAATCTTAAATTTAATTATTTTACTTTCATGAAATAAATGCATATTTGTAGTTAAACAATTTGGGTGGCTTTTGAAATACATGGGCAATCTGCTACATATTGCATGTGTTACTTTTAATTTAACCATATTAATTGGATGTGTTTTGGACCTTTTGGTTGTTCTCAGCTTAGCTGTACGTTTTATTCGCGTATTTTTTTTGCGTCACTAGAATTTTGCCTGATAGCACAAATATATTGGTAACAATGCTTAATCTCTAACAAATAAACAGTACACAAAAATTATTTGGTGATTAGGGTTGTAAACAGATTGGATATGGACTTAATATCATACTATCTATTATCCGTATCATTTTTTAAATTTACTATTCAAGTTCTTATCCGTATCCTTTCGAATAGTATATTAAACTATTTTTATCTTTATTTTATCAGATATCTCAGATTCGGATAATATTTTTATCCATTTTTCTATAGAACTACATACACGTTGCATAGGTTTTGTCAACCTAAAAATTAATTCAATCTTTAAAATATATTTGATTACATAATATTTCAATTAAAATGACACATTATATAAGTTGTAACTCCAGAAGTATAACAAAATATTGCAAAACATATTAAAATAATGACTAATGCTTTATGTCAAATTTTTAACTCAAATAGTGAATTTATTTGATTTCTTTTGTATAACCCAATAAGATTTATGTTAAAATTATAATATAATCATTCCGATCAAAATGACAAATCAATGTTGAAAATCATTACAATTTTAAATTTGACATGGTTTTGTTCATCTGAACAAATCACATATGCTAAAAATAGTCTTTCTTTTTCTTTTCCTTTTTTATAGGTGTTTTTCTTTTTTGGTTTAGTTTAATTTTTTTGGTAAATTGTTGCCAGCTTGTGCACACCATATTAAATCTTGTTCGATTTTTTTAAAAAAAAATTAGGGAGATATATATATATAATATACTAAATTATAGTTGATACATATATTCGATAAATCGGGTATCCATAAATATAGATAATCCACCTCGAATATAGATTATCTAAGTCAAATACTATCATTATCCATATTCTTATCCGTTTTTTTTGGATATTTATAAACATTATCCAAATTCTCTTTTTCGAATATCCATTTAGATAAATATTTACAAAATAAGGATTCGAATTCGCAACAGATCTAGATTTTCAAATATCTATTTACACCCTTATCGGTGACGAATGAACAAATGAAACATTACTTTATCCTCAAAATATGATCCAAAACTACACCTGAGATGTTAGTAAAGTTGGGAATAGGTTTTCCTATATTTGATTCTGTTAGGTCCACGCAAAAAAAAATAATTAAATAGAATTAAAGTCCAAATTTGTGCTTAAAAGAATTACTGATGTCCAGCTTGTTGAGAATAGTTGGCTTAAACTATTGATTTCACATGAAAAAATTGTAAAATTTAACATGGGTATATAAGTACAGGAGTATCACCAAATAGTAATAAGGTCTTTTAAGATAAAACTCTACTCTTATTGCCAAAAGTTGTTTAAGTTGGAGATAATATTATTAGTATGTTTGCGGACCAGTGGGCCAGAACCCATGCCGGTTGGCACAAGAAGTAGTATTAGAGGTTAGTGGTGAATTTACGCACTTGTAGAGTAGTCCTGGTAGTTAGAGCAGTGCCGGTAGTTAAACTCGGTAGAGTCAATAAGAACTTGATAAAGCTTAAGGTGATGAGTCGCTACAAAAGGGTTACTGTTAAATTAGTTGTCTAAGTTTTTCGAATAAGATAAAATAAGTGTAACTTCATATGTGCATTGACTAAGATGGACAATTTTGCTGACAGTGCTAAGTGATGCTTTACATGAACAGTTCAAATGTACAGCTAATGTGGATTAAGGTATATAGGTTCATGTGGAGCGAAGGTGAATTGATGTTAATTCAAAGTATATAAATTAAAGAAATATTATTACTAAGGCACAAACTGGTTGGTCCTGTAGGTGCCCAAGGCCCGATCCCATGCCCGTTGGCACAACACGGCTGGCTCCACAATGAATCCATTCCCACCCGCGTGAGTCACATCACATCCCCAGTATAAAAAAGGTCCCTATGCTCCAATTGATTTCAATCTTTCTCACTCACAGTACCAATTCCATCATTGTAAAAACGAGCGAGAAGCCCCAATCATCTTCCTTCCTCAAGACCTTCCTCATCTCTTCCCTCATATCCTGGTCCACATTTCATAGTCTCTTCTACTCTATCTCTCACATTACTCTCCTCAACTAATCACACATGTCCCAACTCATTAGCAACTCCATTCTAAGGAAAGAATGGGGTTACGAATCAGTTGGGGCACGTCTCGTTAGTAGACGAGAGTAATATGAGGGATAGAATAGAAGAGGCTATTGAAATGGTGAACTAATTGAAGGGAAGAGATGAGGAAGGTCTTGAGTAAAGCACACCTGCTGTCTGAAGGCGATGACCAAACAGCAGCCCTAAAAAATTGGTGGAAGGAACTGCTATTTAAGAATGGTGGAGTGATGTTGAATCTTTGTCCTGAGACGGTGTAAGTATAATTATGAAATAGCTAGGGCATTTATGAACTTAATTGGTTTATGAAAATAGGGTGTGATCATTATGTAAAAATTGGGAAATTAAGAATTTATGAACCTGAGGATGCCTTTAGCTTCTCATGGTTGTACTCCCATTTACTACCTGGCTTATTGTATCGGTAACTTGATTGTTGTATCCGTTTGAAGTGGAATGATTATTGACTATAATGAATTGGAAGCTACAGCTACAGTTTGAGTAAATGGTTCTTGAGAGGCTTGTTTTAATTTGTTGGATTTATATACTCTATTATTATATTCGCTTACAAATCAATAGCTCTGTTATCTCTACTTACTATTAATTAAGTGGGTTTGAAAGTTTTTAAAGTCTCTATTTAATTATTAAAATACCCATTATAAATAAATTCAAACTTAATCAAGGACTCAAACTCATTACCTAACCGGTGTTAAAATAATTTTACTATTTGAGTAAACACAATCACACCTTTTTAAAATATCCACCACGGATTCTAAAATTATATATGTAAAACTTAGAGATGGCGAGAGAGAAAAGAGAGCAAACGAGTGTTTTGTGAAACTAATTATTTTTTTTTCTATGAAATGTTCTCGCATATGCATTAGGATGAGACTAATCTATGCTCAAAATTTAGTTTGTATTGGCCACAAATGCTTTTAGCAAAAATCAAATTCTTGCGGTGCATAAAATGAATGCTTTGTGAAATTAGTACTAATCCAAAGATTAGATTTTCGAAACTCATTTGTAGCCTTAAAATATTGATGTAAGGAGTTCTTTTACCTCGTTAATCTGATTACGCAAATATCAATTTAATATTTGACTATGCATATTATGATTCTTTTAATCACTTCTAGATATTCAAGCAGAATGTGCATACTCTCTTTATATACACATAAATATTATTAAAATAAAAATATTTAATAGATAAAGGATTTGCCAATGGTTAGGTGTCTCCATTTATAACTAAAAGTATGTAAATTCAACTCCTATAAAATTATTATTTTTTTCATTTGAAAAATAACTGCAGGATCTAGTAAAATAAAAAATCTGAAAATTGGTAGCATAACTATTCTGAACATAAATGGGAGGGTTTGCTTTGTATGTATATTAGCATAGGTTATCCACCTACATTTGTAGAACAAGTACTAGCTAGTCTCAAAAAGTAGCTTAATCTGAGTACTAGATTCAGCTATTTGGATGGGATTAGTCTCATATTTAATGTGGTGTGGGAATAACTTATTGGAAAAAAAAAATAAAAAAAAATAACTACGGTTCATGTATGCAAGAAAAAAAGAAATATTACAAATTTTTGATACTTTAATTATGTTTTAAAAATAAAAATAAACTTTTAACTTTAAATGTCATAAAACGAATAGTTAACTCATAACGGAATGAGTATATAATTTTACACGGGGAGGATTGCGGTTTAATTAGATGGTCAATGAATCCTGTTGGAATGCTGAACTTCAATAGTAGATGCCATTGTGACAGTGACATTACAATTTAATTTGAACAACAAAATATCTATAACTATTTATGGCTTATACCTATCTTCAATAAATGTTAAGGTACTCATGTAATACTAAATTATTATATTTTTATCATAACACTTTGATAGCTACAACTTTTCAATTTACATGTCTAAATTATTTTACCAAGCGCGGTGGTCAATTATTAATTTTATATATGCTGGTCAACTATGTAATTTTAGCCTAAATGTTATATTTTCTTCCTCTGATTGTCAAGTTCAGTATTCACGGACAAGGCAACTTATGGGGATAAGCCGTAAAGTCGATGGCTTATTGGATCATTTTCATCTTTGTACCCTACCAGACATTACCAACTCCACCCTTTCTCCTGCTCCAACTCTCCTCACCTTTTCTTTAGAACTATGGCACTTTCGGTTAAATCATGTGTCTATTGATAGGCTTAGGTCTCTTATTTCTACTGATAGATTAGGAGTGGTCAAAACATATAGTATTTCTTGCTTGTCATGTCAACTTGAAAAACAACATGCATTACATTTTAATAAAAGTGATTCTATTTCTTCTGCACCTTTTGATCTGATTCATTCTAATGTATGGGGACTTTTTCCTCATAAAATTATGGGGGTCTAAATATTTTGTTGTTTTCATAGATGACTATACTCACTTTTTCTGGATATATCTCATGAAAAATCATTCTGAACTACCACAGATTTATTGTAACACCCCCGTCCTAATTACCCAGATAACACCCGGAATTAAGACCTTGAGTGTTACTAACCCATCTTAGGATGACTAAAATGGGTTTATATATATATATAAAGAATTCAAACATTACACGACATTTGTCAATCAAACAGAGCATATAAGGTGATGGCTTTTTATATACATGTAATTGAGCGAAGCAATTGCATTTGTAATCCTTTAAATAAGGCTCAATTACTTTCTAATTACTGTCTAAAACTGAAAATTGCATGTAAATTCAGTCTAAGCATGAAAAGAAAGCACTGCATTGTCTTTTTGTGTTATTAAGCCATTTTGCAGGTCTAAAGTGGTTAAGCAACTAAGGTTGGGTGCAATAAAGAAGGTTGAATACGGAAAAGTGCAAGAATAAGTCAATATCCACTTCGAGGCCCAAAGCAAGAAAAACTCCTCAAACTACCCCAAAGTATGAATAAAGTGAATGCAAGTGTCTAAGAATGATTCTAAGAGAAAAGAAGCTCAATCGAATTAATTTCAAAAAATTTCAAGTAAAACCGAGAACTGTCGTAAAAAGTCCGAAGTTGTAACTGATCAAAGTTTTTATCCATTGAAAATTTGAAGAAATCTTCAGAAATAAAAATTGTAGAGCTTTAAATTACTTACGTGTAGGGGAAAACAGTGCGGCAATTGAAATTCGAAGTAAAAAGTTATGAGTAAAAGAAAAAACAACTAAAAGTAAAAAAATTAAAATGCATGAGGATCGATCCCTACACTAGGAACATCTCCACTTCATTTTTTGGCCCGTTTTCGATTTGTAGCTCTTTTCGGTCGATTTCTTCAAGGGTTATTCAAGTCATGACCTGAGACACTTATGTACTATATAAAGGGTCATATATCTTATATTTTGGAGTATGCAGCAATTTAGAATCGATAAACAAAAAGGTTGAGAGCATCGTGACTTTCTTGGGAGCTTTTGCGTTGCATCTGACGATCGAACTTTGAGTGTTTTCTTCATTAATTCTTTAAAGAAATTGTTAGGCTATTTTATTTATGATATTTTGAGGCTGGAACATCGGTGTAATCAACATGAATTCATTGTTCAATTTAGTTTCAATCGCGTACCGGGTAAACCCTAATTTTATGTTTTCTTTCAATTCGATTACTTTTAATTGTTCGTTTGCTTTGCAATTCATAGATTAGTTGTTTAAGATCATATATATTTTGGAATCAACTTTAAACCCACGTTTTTGGGGCCGGTTCTAGGTTTATAGGTCTATTTTGTCGATTTTTCGTCGATTTATGCTTGATTCTCGTTTTATATTCAAATAGTTTATAGTTTTTCCATGATATTCACATGTAATTCATTGTTGATAATTAGAAATATGATTTTTCAAAACTTTTAGGGTTTAAGTCGAGTTTGTTCAGTTTTTGTTGGTTTGTTTACTGTTTTTGTCGTAAAATCTTCGTTTTAAATCGGAATTGCAAAATTTCAAAGCCAAAAGTTTTGATATATGATTTTCTACATTCTTAGGTATGTATCTACTTTTTTTTTAAAATTTATAATTATGTTCCTCATTATGTATAGCAAATAAATAATACCATCACTTTTTATCAACTATGATTTAAAAGAGTTTTGTGCCATTACAAAAGTTCTATCAGAAATGGATGGGTCACAGGGCCTAAATGCATCCTTCATATAGGCATGCAAAGGGACAGTTCAATATTTTATTATAATTTTTATGGGGTATAACACTTATTAAGGAAAATGGTGGCAGCTATTTCATTGTTGCGGTTAGTTACTCCTCTTTGACATAGTGATGAGATCTTATGTATTAATCGTATAAATAAACTTGGTATAACCTGAGCTTATGGCACTATCGATTAACATCGTGCTTATCGTGCCTCTGGCAGTATTTATATTTATAAAAAAATAAATAAATTCTTTTGCCGTTTGATACTATCTGTTTGACTAAGCTCCTACGACACTTTATTCCAAATGAGTAGTTATTTGGTACCTATTTGTAATAACTAGAAATAATAATTTAATTTTAATATGTTCCATAAATATATCTCTACCTTTTATGTGGTTATCTAATGGATTCTTGTACTTTTGTGATCCTCGGATATGATATGGGCCGTTATCCTAGGTAATTTTTTTTCATTCATAGTGAACTTTTATTAATCTTAGGGGGTGTATTTAATTAAAATTTTAAAAGACTATTTATGAATAATTAGTCCAGTGAATTTTAAAAGACTATTTAAAGAATATAATGACTTATAAGATTTTTTATACTCAAGATTTTTTTTTATTTGGATTTTAAAGATTATATCATAAAAATTTACAAGATTTGAAAGGATCACATGGATTTTTTATATTTTGATTTTATGATGAGTAATGTCCGGTTCAATGATGCACGAATTGAATAATAAATAAAAGCAAACATTCAAAGTTACAAGAGTCAATAAAAAAAATAACAAAGAAACACAATTTTAACAAAGATGGTTAACCAATACACAAACCATATGTATATAATACACATGTTTGATTCTCCCAATTTTTGTATATAATACATTATAGCAACATGGCATATAGCAAATATACAGAAAATATATGCAAGAAGACACAACATGAGAAGGAAGCAATACCTTGGTTACGAAGAACTATTTAACTTCACGAAGAGCTGCTCAACTTCTGTGGTAGAAAAAAAAATCTCACGTGAAAAGTTTGATGGGTTAGGGTGAGATTTTTTATAGGATTTGGTATTTATACCTCCCAATAAAAAGTCACACAAATACCCAATTTAAAGAAAATCCATCGAAATTAGCAAGTTTTTGAATACCAAAAGACTTTTTGTTACTTGTTTAAAGTCCTAATTGAATACCACTAGATTTGGACACCCTTTTTAAAATATCCTAATAGTCTTGATTAAATACCACAAGACTTATTTAGATTACTTAAAAGTCTTAATTGAATACCAAAAGACTTATTTATCCCAAGATAGTTTTTTAAAACTTAATTGAATACACTCCCTTTAAAGTATATCTTAGGTATTGATCGAATTAAGGTTCTGTCAAGCTCTTTAATAGAGCTTGAACTTGAGCCAATTGAGGGAAAAACATAGCAGACTATACTGGATGTAATACTTGATGAATTCATGACGTTGATAAAACTGTTTTTCTTTAAAAGAAAAATAAGTTAAAATTAAGAAAGAAGAAGAGGATAACCCCTTTTTATTTGTTACTCTCTCTTTCTTGTGAGAATGAAGAGGAGGATAGCTTAATATCTGCAAGTCTCTTTTGATTCATATGAAACTATCTTTTGAGAAATATTCATATTAATGCCAGAATTCTTTTGGCGAGCCCTTGAGCTCTTTTGCCTAACCACTCTATCAGAATAGTTGAAAGAGGAATAGGTGACTGTCGGCCCCCATTCAGAAGGCACAGAACCTCGTTCACATTTATTAAATGTATATCAATTGCATTTAATACACCGAAATCCATGGAGAAGTAAGGTTGGAGTTGGTGATGATCAAGGCATGGTGTCACGGGGTGCCTTCCAACAACATTCGTGACCGACTACACTTCATCAACACCGTCCACGCGCCCGAGCGCAGCACGGCCCAACAGGCGATCCAGCACTATCAAGTCATCAAGCATCATCTAGTTTTATTATTGTACTTAGTTTTCTCATATGTAAATATTGTTTCCACGTAATTAGATCTAGGAATTTCTTTTGTAGTTGTATTGCATTTCCTTTGTAAAAGTTTTCTTGTAACTTGTAAGACCCAACGTGCACTGCTACAACTTTGATATTTTCATTAAGTGGTTATATCTGGGGATAAGACTATCTGCCTCACATCCGAGTTGCCTACCAGTGCACGTTGTTTAGCACTTTATTTTCAAGCTCTTACTTTATTTCAAATTGTAATAGCTTTCCATGTAATCATGTTTCTTGCAATGAAGTAATTTTAATTTATGCTCAAGTTCTCTTTAAAATTGATGTTGTTGCAAGTTTGTTGTTAAATACAAATAAGTTTTAGCGAACACGACTAGGCTATCGGTTAGCCCTGTCGATCACGCGGCCTCTTTTGGGTCTTCAAAGGATGCACCGTGATAGTTGGTACCAGAGGGATTGTTTTCGATTGCTGTCTTGTGAAGCCTAGTCTGTTTTTCTTATGACATTACAATGGGAACTAATAGCCAGCGAATCGAGGCCCTCGAAAGGAATGTTGGCTTACTGATGGAAAAGATGGGTGGAACACCCTCTCTTGTCGATCGTGTGCAAAGTTTGGAGACATTCACCCAAACTGTCCCACCCAGGGGTGCATCAAGTAGCTCGTCCATGCTCGTAAACCGTATATAAGATTTGGAGGAAGGCCTCCAAAACCTTCAGGGAATCCCACCGGGAAGAAACTTTGGGGAGATGATTGAGGAGATGAGAAACGGAATCAATTAGCTCCATCATAAATTGACTATTGTGCCAATGGCGGTCGCAAACTCATCAGTTGGGGGTGGGGAGCGCACTAAAATAAAAGTGCCCGAACCCAAAGCATTCACTGGTGTTCGTGATGCTAGGGAATTAGAGAACTTTGTGTTTGACATGGAACATTATTTTCGTGCCACAAAGGTTAACGCAGAGGAAGTCAAGGTATCCACTGCATTTTTGTACTTGTCGGGGAACGCTAAGTTATGGTGGTGGAATAAGTATAATGACATTCAAGCTAGTGAGTGCGAGATCAACAACTGGGAAAACCTGAAAAGAGAATTACGTGCGCAATTCTTTCTCGAAAATACCTCCCATAATGCACGACAAGAACTCATTCAAACTAAACACTTAGGAAGTATCAAGGAGTATGTAAACGCATTCACCACTATCATGTTAGATATACACGATATGAATGATGCTGATAGATTATTCTTCTTCACGATTGGGTTGCAACCTTGGGTAAAGAATGAATTGAATCGAAGGCAAGTTAAGACGTTACCTCAAGCCATAATAGCTACAGAATGCTTGCAAGATTATACTGCGGCTCCCAAAACTAATACCCCAAGAAATGGACAAGCGAAAAATGCGAGAGAGAGAGAGCAGAATTATCAAGCCAAACCAGATGGGGGAGGAAACGCACCCACCAGGTCGTTTAATTAATCAGCAAAATAATTTCAAGAATGGGAACAAGTTCACAGGGAACTCCCAAGCTGGCAGTAGTAGGAAGAAGCTATTCACTCCTAGACCTTGTCATTTGTGTTATGGCTCCCATTTCATGGCCAACTGCCCTGACAAGCAACTTCTAAGTGCTCTTGTTGCCAGTGACAAGCAACTAATACCCAAAGTACCATCTGCCTCCGGACAACCCTTCCGTATCCAGCCAAATGACCACGCAGAGTCTGAGAAAGAAACCGAAGAGTGTGAAGGAGCTTCACTTGGTGCTTATCAGGGGCAGTTCATGCATTCTTGCAATGCAGTGACATTAGAGGAAGATCATCGACAGAAAGGAAAGGTAGAACCAACCCCAAATGGGAAAGCAGGTGTTGGGAAGAGTTCTCAAGGAAACGGCTTAATGTATGTTGATATCAAAATCAATGGGAAGCCGATTCAGGCCATGGTGGACACGGGCGCAATGCATAACTATCTAGCGAGTACTGAAGTCGAACGGTTAGGCCTTATCTTGGAGAAAAGATTGGGCCGTGTGAAGGCCATTAACTCGGCCTCTCAACTTATCGTTGGAATGGCAAAATCTGTGTTAGTGAATGTGGGTCCTTATGAAGTGAGAACTAACTTCTCAGTTATGGTGATGGACGACTTCAAGGTTATCCTGGGGTTGGAGTTCTTAAGAGAAACTAAGGCTAGCGTTATGCCCAGCACGAATAGCCTTATGATGCTTGGCAAGAACCCATGTGTCATCCCAGTGATGACCCCATAAAGTAGTGAAAAGTTTTTATCAGTAATTCAACTGAAGAAGGGACTTAAGAACGATAATCCACTTTTGTGGCTACACTGAAATGAGATAAAATTCAGGAGACATCAGGACCCCTGCCAAAATCCATTCGACAGGTATTAATGGAGTTCGAGGATATGATGCCCGATAACCTTCCAAAGAAGTTACCTCATATAGAGAAATAGATCATCATATTGAACTTGTACCGGGTACCAAGCCTCTAGTTCGCGCAGCTTATCAAATGTCCCAGCCTGAACTAGCCGAACTTCAAAAACAGCTAAGGGAACTATTGGATGCAGGTTTAGTGCAACCGGCCAAATCACCATATAGGGCCCCATCCTCTTTCAGAAGAAACAAGATGGTTATTTTAGGATGTGTGTTGATTATCGAGCTCTCAATAAGATAACCATAAGAAATAACTATCCCATCTCTTTTGTGGCAGATTGCTTCGATCAACTCAGCCGAGCAAAAGTATTCACAAAGCTTGACCTTAGATCTGGATATTGGCAAGTTCGCATCGCAGCAGGCGATGAAGGAAAAACCACGTGCGTCACAAGATACGGAGCTTATGAATTTTTTGTTATGCCGTTTGGGCTCACTAATGCTCCAGCAACCTTCAGCACTTTGATGAATCAGGTTCTTAGGGACTATTTATATGATTTTGTCGTGGTTTATCTCGATGATATTGTGGTTTACAGCGAAAGCATGGAGGAACACAAAGAGCACCTGATGAGGGTATTTGAAAGATTTCGAAAGTATGAGTTGTATCTCAAGTTATCGAAGTGATCCTTTACGCAGAAACGCATCAACTTTTTGGGCCACATCATTGAACAGGGAAAAGTACAAATGGATTCAGTTAAGGTCAAGATCATCCGAGAGTGGCAGATGCCCACTAATGTGTCAGAACTCCGTTCTTTTCTAGGACTGGCCAATTACTATAAGAAGTTTGTGAAAGATTACTCCGGTATTACAATGCCCCTAACAGAACTCTTAAAGAAGGAAAAAGTTTGGAACTGGTCGACAGGGTGCCAACTTGCCTTCGATGCTTTGAAGAAGGCTATGTCCGAAGACCCGATTCTTGCTCTACCAAATGTGACCAAGCCGTTCGAAGTGCACACCGATGCATTGGATATAGCCCTAGGAGGAGTCTTAATGCAGAAGAGTCACCCGGTAGCATACGAGAGTTGTAAGCTCAATGATACCGATAGGAGGTACTCTGCTCACGAGAAAGAGTTACTCGCAGTTGTCCATTGTCTGAGATTATGGTGGCACTACCTTCTCAGTTCTCGATTTCTTGTGAAGACAGATAACACTGCGGTTAGCCACTTTCTTAGTCAACCAAAATTGAGTTCTGAACAAGCAAGGTGGCAGGAGTTACAAGCGGAATTCAACTTTTGGATGGAGTATAAAGCGGGTTCGACCAATAAAGTAGCGGATGCTTTGAGCTGCAGCGTTGAGTTGAACCAACAGGCTAACGCGTTCCTTAACGCCATTCTTCGAATCGACAGTCAAGTGTCTATCAAAATTCGAAGCAAAATCAAGAACGCACTACCGCAAGATCCTGTTTCTGCTCAACTATTGAAGATGATCGAGAAAGGAAAGACGCGACAGTTTTGGTTAGACAACGGGTTCATTTCGACAAAGGAAAATCTAGTTTTTGTTCCTCGAGTAGGGGAGTTGAGGCATACACTGATTCAAGAATGTCATGATACCTTATGGGCGGGACACCTTGGTCAATAAAGGACGTTGGCCTTCCTTAAGTAAGGGTACTATTGGCCCCAAATGGAAGATGATGTAGAGAGCTATGTTAGAACTTGCCTGATTTGCTAACAAGACAAAATTGAGCGGAGACAGCCTGTAGGGTTACTGGAACCTTTACCCATCCCGGAATGACCTTGGGAGAGCATTTCGCTCGATTTCATATCAGGTCTGCCCAAAGTGGGGGACTTGACAACTATCCTTGTGGTCGTTGATCATTTTTCGAAATATGCCACTTTTATTGCGGTTCCAAAAAACACATCGGGGGAGGAGACTGCACAATTATTCTTCAAGTATGTGGTTAAGTATTGGGGGATTCTTTGGAGCATTGTTAGTGATAGGGACTCACGATTCATGGAAATTTTTTGAAAGAAACTCTTAAAGGTTCTCGGCTCTAAGTTGTGTATGAGCTCCAGTTACCACCCTTAGTCTGACGGACAGACTGAAAGATACAACACGATGCTTGAGGAATATTTGTGCCACTTCGTTAGTGCAACACAATGAAATTGGGTCCAGTTATTGGACGTGGCTCAACTGTGCTTCAATGCCCAGAAAAACTTTGGGACGGGCAAGAGCGCCTTCGAAATCGTTACAGGACAACAACCCATCATTTCTCACACCACCAACTCAATGCCATTTTTGAAATCTCCTAGAGCCCATAATTTCTCAGAATAGTGGAAGCAAAATATTGAGTTGACATGTTCGCACCTAGAGAAGGCCACCCATCGAATAAAGAAGCATGCAGATCATAAAAGGCGACTGTTAGAGTTTCAAGTAGGAGATCTCGTAATGGTGAAGCTCCTTCCACAAGATAAAAAGTTCTTAAGGGGTCGAGACCCACGCCTTCTGCAAAAATATGAAGGGCCGCTTAGGATTGTGAAGAAAATTGGGAAAGTGGCTTATCGGATTGAACCCCATAGTTGGCTGAAGGTTCACCCAGTATTTCATATCAGCATGCTGAAACCATACTTTGCTGATACTACTGATCCATCCCAGGGAGAGTTTAGTCGTCCAGGGCTAAAACAGAGAGCAAAAGGGAAAAAGTCAGTGGAAGCCATCCTGGCCGATCGAGTTGTGACAGTTTCTCGCAAACAACACCAAGAGTTTCTCGTCAAATAGGCAGGAAGAGACCCAGAAGAGAACACTTGGGAAAGAGCATCAGACCTATCGGCCTTCCAGGACCAGATCACAGCATACCTCAACCAGTTAATGAGGGCGTCAACAGCTCTGGTGGGGGAGGATGTCACGGGGTGCCTCCCAACAGCACTAGTGACCGACTACACTTCATCAACATCGTGCACGCGCCTGAGCGCAGTACGGCCTAACAGGCAATCTAGCACTGTCAAGTCATCAAGCATTATCTAGTTTTATTATTGTACTTAGGTTTCTTATATATAAATATTGTTTCCATGTAATTAGATCTAGGACTTTTCTTTATAGTTGTATTACATTTCCTTTGTAAAAGTTTTCTTGTAACTTGTAAGACCCAACGTGCACTGCTACAACTTTGATATTTTCATTAAGTGGTTATATGTGGGGATAAGACTATCTGCCTCACATCCGAGTTGCCTACCAATGCACATTGTTTAGCACTTTGTTTTCAAGCTCTTACTTTCTTTCAAATTGTAATAGCTTTCCATGTAATCATGTTTTTTGCAATGAAGTAATTTTAATTTATGCTCAAGTTCTCTTTAAAATCGCTGTTGTTGCATGTTTGTTGTTAAATACAAATAAGTTTTAGCAAACACGACTGGGCTATAGGTTAGCCCCGTCGATCACGCGGCCTCCTTTGGGTCTTCAAAGGACACCCCGTGACACAAGGCCTCGGACCTGCTCTGAGAGCTCTCCAACATGTTTCCTCTCAGCAATATATATAGAAGATGCATTTATTTCACTGAGCAACTCAACAATTGCACATCAATTAAGAATTAACTACAGCAAAAAAGAATTCAGCATTCAAGTAACCAACAATGAACACCCAAAAGAAATATAGAGAAATAAACTTACAAAGCACACGACATAGCTCTAAATATAGGGAATTTAGAACTAGTGCAGCTTGAAGGATACTCCTATTGTAATTTTATAAGGATAGAGCGGTTAGAATGGCTCTGTAAGTTTGCAATAGTTACTTATTTATCTCAATATAAAGCAAATCGAGTTCCTAACTCCATTTTACAGAGGATGACTAACCCATATTTTCATATGAGGCCAACTTCCTCTACACATCTTTGGCTTTCTTAGCTTGTTGCATTTATTATTCTAATCATTTGACTGTGTGGTCTAAAATAACCTTATTTGGTTTTACGTACCAATAAGAGTTACATCATCACAAGATTTAGATAAGAGTTAAGTTTCACGAAAAGTTACATGAGAGATACATCTTCACAAAAAATTATATGAGAGTTACATCCTTACAAGAATTACCTAAGAGTTAAACTTTATAAAAAATTATATGAAAGATACACATATACACAAAAGATTGTCCAATCATAATTATTTATTTATGATTGGTGGGTCTTTTGCTTTTACCCCACAATTACCCATTTTTTTATATCATTAAATTAAAATGCCTCAGACTGTTTTTTTGGAGGGCTTCATTAATGTTATGAGAGCATAGCCGGCCATCCATAAATGTGCTTACCTGTGTTTGTGTGGTCCAAATCCAAACAGATGCTACTGTGGGAACATTTGCAAGCTGCCATGCATGCATATATAGGCCACTCACATCATGGACGTGAATTCATTTTTTAAAATGTTTTGATTATTTGCAAAAAGTAGTAGTATGTTAAATTTAATTGCCAATTATAATGTGAATTACTAGTACAAAAGAAGAATATAGTCAACGGAAATAGCTATGCGCTTATACAGTTTTACCAGATGATACTCCCATATTTTTTCCACAATTCACTAAGGTGTCGTTTGATTCAGGTATTAGGGTCAGTGGGATTAATAATACCAGTATTAATAGTATTGAACTGTTAATCTTGATATTAATTTAATACCAATACCTTGTTTGATTCATGCAGTATTAATATTGGGATATCTCATGTTGATGTTAATACCATGTTTGATTCTGTAACCTGTATATGGGATTATGTTTTGGACTAAAAAAAAAAAATTTTAAAAAAAATTTTAAATTTTTTTTTAAAAAAATTCTAAAAAATAAAAATTCTAATTTTTTTTTTAAAAAAATTAAAATAATATTAATATGATAATAATAGTAGTGACATTTTTGAAAATATATGGTTCATTTTTCTTAATCATGGATAAACAATACCACCTCCCCCTGGTATTAAATTATACCACAAAGAGTGGTATTAAGTTAGTACCGGTATTAGTAATCGCAGCACATTTGTGCGAATTGAACAAGGTATTATAAAAAAAGTTTTATTAACAATCCCATCCCACTTTTTAATACCCGAATCAAACGAGGCCTAAAAGTAGTCGGGCCAAGGACTCCCTATGTGTATATATTGGATTACTAAGTACATACGTGCGTGTTCAATATTATAGTACCATGTAGATATATATTTAAAACACTTCAAATAATAAAATATGATTTAGTTTATTCATTAAGATATGTGTTATTCATATATATTAAAAGTTTTAAGTTCGAGTATTGTTTAATCATAATATTTTTATTTTTATTGTAAAATTTGAAATAAAGAGGGATATCTCGATAACTTCATGTACATATCAAACCCTTCGACGTCGCCATACATAAATCTGCCCTTGGATATAGATTAGATATATATCTTGCATATAAAGGCAAACATTCTTTCATATTTTTGAATTTGATTGCTTTTAATAGAAATGCAATTTGGCTTCGTTGCAGTATTGGTTTTTGAATATAATACTCCTGAGCTTTTGATTTATTTCTCAAAATCTACAACTTACAAATTTTACAGCTGGATATCAATTATTTTAGTGTGCATACTTTTTTTTTTCTCTAAAATACCAGCATTGTAATGACAAGATTCTCCCTTTCTAAAAGTAGTACTTACTCTCTGTTTAGGCGTTGCACCAGCTGCGAGCTAGCTGCGCGGGTGTAACTTACTACTCTTTCATTATGTGACTTCATATTTCTAAAATTATTCTTTAAACATGCAAATGTACGTAAATAAATTTTAATTAGATGATATGAGTAGATAAAAGTTAGTATACAAAATGACATAAGTTATTGGATTGGTTAACATTTAGATTATTTCAAACTATTTTTTAGTAGATTCAATTCTTAATAATCGAATTAATTTTGTGTACTAATTTTTTATGTACTATTTATGTTTTATATTATTCGCCAATTTTTTATATATGTTAGAAAATATGCATTATATCACTTTCACAATAATATTTCCCCCGCATGGATTTAAATAACCTCCATCCCTCTAATTCTACACACCAAAAGGCTCTAATTCCATACACTGCATGTTTGCAGTTGGGCACCTTTTCCCTTTGTGTGCTAGCTAGGAAGGGAAAATTTCATTGAAGAATGTCACTTTCAAAAATTGCAGCCATACACGTCATTGTCTATCATTTTCTTTTTAATAATAAAAAATTACTCCAAATGTTGTCAACATTTCCCACCGAAATAAGTTTCCCATTTACGCCACTGTCAGGTGCCAACAACGGTGCAATTGTCCATAAGACAGGGAATCAAGCCTTTTGACTTAATAATATAAGATTGTCATTGAGATAATCTTGAAGTTGACTTAGAACTCTTAAAGTTAATTCTTAACGTTGTCAAAATATTGCTTAACCAACAACAACCATACACATCGAGCGAATAATGTAAGATCCCAATTAATTGGTTTTATGAAGAACGTAGCACACTTACGGGTAGCACAACGGAGAGGGTTGGTCCCATGAGGTATTATATAAGATTCAACGGGTGTGAGGGAACAAATCACTAGATTCTTTCCTTCTTAAAAGACTTTTGTACACAAAGTAGTAGTATTAACTATATTAAATAAAAAGCTTTAGAAAAAAGGAAATGGCAAAAAGAATACATAGCATATTAATAAAAATAACATTATTTTTTATACAAACCAAATATAAAGCCTTCTCCATTGATTAATGATATTTATTGTAATGGTAAAAGGTTTATATATTTGGCCTACACTATAAGGAGTGGGTGGAACGCAGTAAAATAGTTCATATCTTATGATATTCCTTCTAAACATGTTTTC